>CATIWR010395837.1:0-22725 GCA_949677035.1 Omphalea diandra
AAAACACAAAATACAACTAAAATGGCAAAGCATTAACGTAACAAAAGAATCCATAAAAAATTCATAAATATTGAACCTTTTAGCAAATTCCTGAACTGTATCACTATCATCAAAGCTCCCCACCATGTGATGGTAAGCAAGAGAACTAGCCGGGCAATTCACAAGCGGATCCAAGACCATGACTTTGATAGCCAATTGCGATGCTGCTTGGCATAACATACGACCCAATTGGCCCCCACCCAAAACACCAACAATGGTCTCAGATAATCCATTGACAGCCAACTCATCCGTCCTGCATCCACACAACCACTACAAAATCAGTAAAGATTAAAACTTTATCGGAAATTGATGATTTTGGTGAAAAGGGCATTGACCTGAGAGGAGGCTCGTGAGAGTCAAGTGAGGCACGGCAAACGGAGAGCGGGTTGGAGCGGTGTTGAGATAAAAGAAGGGTATGTTTGTTCATAGTAAAGGAGAGGGGTTTTGGTGGAGAGAAAGAAGTACGATTGAAGAGTGTAGAATCGAATGCAGCGAGAACAGGATAGTGGAATATAATTTCTGGTGAGCTGAGTTGCAGCAGCATTGTGGAGTTGGTATGAGAGGGGAGAGATGCAGATAGGGACAGAGTGAAGAGAATTAGCGATTCACTGTGACTCGTAGGTGAAACGATCCAATGTCCCGCTTTAGTCTTGCGGTCTTTGAACGCAGAATTCATGATGGAGTTGACGGCATATATGGGAATCCTTTCAATAATTAATTACAAATAAATAAAACTAGATTACTTATTTTAAAGATTTAAAATGACTAATTTATTAAATACTCTGAAAATATTAATAAAAATAATTAATGTCATTGAAAATCTAAATATAATAAATAATTGAAATATATACTTTTAAAAGTGATAAATATTATAAAATAGAGAATCAATTATTTAATCGATAAAAATTATTTATATTATTATTATTAAATATTTATTATTTAACGAAATAAATTTCATCTAGTTAAGAATTTTTCTCTTTTGACACACTAACTCTCACTTTAATTAAAATATTTAAAGGAGTGGAAATAAAATTAAACCTGATACATTACATTTTCCTCATTATTTTGAAAAATTAAAATGAAAAAACATAAAAATGGAAAAACAAAATTGAGTATATAATTTCTTTATATATATATATATTATTTATCAAAATTTTATTCTATTGGACTAGATTAGTCAAATCTAAGTCAAAAGTATCTTTTGATCTTAGCAATGAAAATTGATAAATACTAATGTCTTGTTTAAATGTTATTTTTGTAGCTTTTAAGTTAGATTTTCATTGGAAGTTGGGTAAAAGTCTAAATCTATAGTTTTGAGTAAAACATCCAAATTTGCGATCAGGATCCTTTAAATCCTTGTCGCGACCTTGCAATAAGGATGAATTGACTTGGGTCATATGAATTCTCGAAAGAAATCGCAGCCGCGATCCAGCCGAAGGAGATTTGAATGACACACAGAGAGATTCGCGGTGGTGTTCGCGTCCAAAGTCGTGACCGCGAATTTCTTAACTAAAGGATGGAACCGATTTCGCAAACCATAACACACCAAGTGTCTAAGGCAATAGTTGGAATATGAAAATTCGCGAGAGCGAATGACCTATCATTACCGCGACCCAAAAAATGTTTTTTTCTCACCAAATAGAAGGATTCGCGGTCCCTGTCGCACCTAAAAAAAATATCAATTGTGACCACTACTTTTGGTTGGTTAGTCAAACAAAATGACTATATTTCTTGGAGCACTAATGGCAGAAGGACACGTGAACTAGCCGTTAAACACAAAACGGGTTCTCTACCGCGATTTCAGTCTTTTCAGTGTAAATTGGAAAATTATGACCGGAAATGTCAGTTACGACTGCGACTTCAGTCTAATAGGACATTTAATGCAAAATTTGTCTAGTTTACCTTAGAGATTTAGGCATAGTTTGTTAGTAACGTCTCTTTAGTGGTTATTGTCTATAAATTCACCAAACAGACATGAATGCAAGAGAATTTCATTATTTGTAGCCAAACTCTTGCAAATTTGCTTCAAAATTTCTTATTCTTTGATTGTGAGTTCTTGTTGTTTGGTGCAAACATTAAACACCATTGTAATTGGGTTGAGAGTTAGCCTAACTATCAAAATTTTTGTAATAGGTTAAAGTATGAGCTTGTGTAAAACATTTAAATGAGATTTTGTATGAGTCTTGAAACACTAATTGTAAGGTTGTGTGTAAGTCATAAAACACATTGTACAAGTTTGGAGTGAGCTTTGAAACATCATTTTAAGTTGAGTGAAATACACAATTATGAAGAATTGGGGAGTGGACGTAAGGTTTGTTAACACTAGAACCATTATAAATATCTTGTGTTCTTTCCCTCTACTCTTTCTCAATTCTCTAAACACTTCACCTTCCCTCCAAATTTTTTAGTTTCCCACCAATTTAATCCTCCTTTTTGGTGCACTAGGGCCAATACATTCTTTGAATATTGATTATTGCAGTGATGAATAAATGAATAAATAATTTCCAATATTCACATTTTCACCATGTTTATATCTAAGAATCTTCAATTTGAGCACTTAAATGAGGTAATTTGAACAATGTTATCAAGTTGCTAGTGTATCCTCCTCATTCAATTGAACAATATTATCAATTGTGACAATTAAAAATGTTCAACTTGAAAGATGGCATAAGAAGGCGGTTCTTATGGTTACGATACTTCAACACCTTAAACAACATGCCCGGATCATTTAGAGAAAAGAGTGAAACCGAAAATGGGAAGCGAAAGTAGAAAGCTTTTGAGTGGACAATGATAAAACCTGGGGTGGATGATGATGAGTTGAAATTGAGAAGAGGAAATTTTACATGGATAAAGGATATAAAAGACTTGCATTCATACAACTCTAAATCAAAGAAAATTGAGGTGACTATGAAGACCTTTTGCTATATGTGTTAAAAGTTTCTTGTGGAAGATTATTGAAGTGATATTCAACATTCTTGTCGCTCATGGTTTTGGCTATGAAAATTAGTTTTAGTAGGAGCTAATAATTATAATCTAAAAATAAGATATGGCTTGACGATATTGTTTAATTAATGATAAGAAAAGATTATGTGATCTTAAGTTGGAATTACAATTAAAATTAAACTAAAAGGATTTCAAACCCTAACAACTTATAAGATATTGACTTCAATAGCTAATTGGCTTAGTCTTTCTACATCTTATATAGAGGTGGAAGTTTTTGGTTTGACTCGAACTCGGAGCAAACTTGAAATGACCTGAAAATTTTAGATTCAGATCGAGTGAGGATCAATCCGATAGATCGAGTAAAAAATGACTCGAATGAGTCAACTCGTCACCCAATGACAATACAAAAAATAAATTTTATTACTAAATATATATAAAGTAGAATAATTAAAATAAAAAAAAGAAATTTATTTTAAAGACTATTTAAATATTTAATTAAATTCAAAATTTATTTTATTTTTAAAAAATATACGTTAATATTTTATATTTTAATAAATTTACTAATTTTACTATCATTTCAAGTGCCTAAATTATAATTTTTTATTTATAATAAGTTATTTAGTAAGAATAAAAACTATTTATTGTGATAAAATAATTTTATCATTTTTATAAAATTGTTTAATATAGTTACAAAGTATTATTATGATAATATTACTTTTTATATCTAATTTGGTGGGCAATAAAAATTTGACACTAAAATATTATGATAAAATATTATGATAAAAGAATTTATATTATAATTTATCTTGGATGCTCATTTGTTATAATAACAAATTTTGAATTAAAATTTTTGGTCTTAATGACTCAAAATACTCAAATTTTTTCAAAAAATTTCAATTTTATTCAAGATTTCTAATTAAATTAATTATACCCTAATTTGATGAATTAGTTTTTTAATTATACCCTAAGTCAAAATCAGTATTTAGTAAAGTATATATTTAGAATTTATTTATCCTTATATTTTTTTTTCAATTAGTTCAATTAGATTCAAATTTTAGTTTAAATTTTACTAAAATAATATTTTCATTTTAACTCAATTTAAATAATTTTTCACACAAATATAAAATTTTATTTTTATTTGAGTTGACAAATAATTAATTTTAAATTAATTTCATGCTTTTAATTATAAAATTTTATTTTATATATTTAAATAATAAACTAATAAATCCTTAAATTTTATTTCAAGGATAATTTTTTTTTGAGAATGTTCATGTTCATATCATGCAATTGACTTTTTAAATATTTTTTAGAAGTTTTATTTTAAATGATTTAAATAATTTATTAATTAAAATATATAAATTAATTTTTAATGAGAGATTGAAAGAAATTTTTTAAATGAGAGATTGAGAGATTTATAATTTTTAAATTTAAATAAAAAATTATCACATAAAAGTATATAATAAATTTAATTAAATAAAAATGAGATAAAATTGAATAAAAAATAAAAAGTATCATTTAAAATAAGCCCAAGTAATTAGTTTTTAAATATTTCTTAACATTTTTATTTTAAATGATTTATATAATTTATTATTTAAAATGTAAAAATAAAATTTTTAAGGGGAGATTGATAGAAAAAAAAATTCAAATGAGATATTAAGTGATTTTATAAATTATAAATTTAAATTTTAAAATATTTTAGATTTAAATATAAAATTCACTTTCTTCATGTAAGATTATATATAAGAAACTTAATTAAGGAAAAGAAGGATTAAAATTGAATATAAAATTAAAAGTGTCATATTAATTGAGTTCATGTAATTATTTTTAAAAATATTTTTAAAAGTTTTTATTTTAAATAGTTTATATTTTTTTAGGAGATATTGAGAAAAAAAAAATTTAAATGAGAAATTGAGAGATTTTATGAATTATAAGTTGAAATTTTAAAATTTTTTATTTTTAAATATAAATTTAAAATTAGAAAAATTCATCATATAAAAATATATAATAAATTCAATTAAACAAAACTGATATAAATTAAATAAAAATAAAGTATCACCTTAATAAATCTCATGTAATTAATTTTTTAAATATTTCTTAGAAGGTTTTTATTCTAAATAGTTTAAAATTTTTATTATTTAAAATAAAAAAATTAAATTTATAAGAAGATTGAGAGAATTTTTTTAAAAAAAATGAGAGATCGAGAGATTTTATGAATTGTAAATTTAAATTTTAAAATTTTTAAGTTTTAAATTTAAATATAAAATTAGAATTCATCTTACAATAGTATATAATATATTTAATTAAGTAACAATAAAATTAAATTAAATAAAAAATAAAGGTATCATATTAATTTAATTTTAAACTTAATTTTAAATTTGATTGAACTAATTGAAAAAGTATAAAAGTCAATTGAGTCTAAATATGCATTTTACTAAATTTTGATTTTAACTTGAGGTATAATTAAAACTAATTCATCAAATTAGAGTGTAATTGATCATAATTTTAAATGATTTAATACATAAAAGAAATTAACTACAAATCTATTTATTTTTATAATAATTATGATAAATTTTATTTTTATCTCATTAAACTCACATATTAAGATAAATTTATAATTTTTTATTATAATATATAAATTTTTTTGTAATTAGTGATTTGTTATCATTAAACATTATATATTTATTTGTAAATTAGTTTAAATTTTGGTATATGACTTGAATATAATTCTATATGAATTTAATTCAATTGTTTGTTTTCATTATATATAGTGATTTGCTTCAAAAATAAATATATTTAATTTGTTAAGTATTTAAATAAAAATAATTTTTTAATCAAGTTTTGTTTTATATAAAATTTGACTAAAAATAATTTTTAAGAGAAACTTTTTTTTAACAAATTATGAGAAATATTGCATAAATAATAAAAAATTTAAATACACATTTAAAAATTAAATAACAAATAGCCCAATCCGAATATCAATTTTAAGAGTAAACCCAAAATCTGTCTAAAATAATTTATGCATACATGACTCGATAAGTGACTTTAACACACCTGAAACCCAGATGATCTGAATCCGACCTGATCTAAAAAATGATTCGACCGAAAATGACTTAATCCGATATGACCCATTTGTCATCTCTAATCTTATATAAATTCCAAAATGTTCTAATAATCATATTAAGCAGGTAATATCTATTTATTTGGAAAAACATTATATTACTTTTTATATTTATATAAGTGATCGAATTCTATATTAAAAAAAATTAAATACATATAACTCTCAATTATACCAATCATTATTCACACTATATATAGTCTTTCTATTTTTTGAACATCAAATTGTCCTTTTCCTCACAGGCATTTGAAAAGTTTAAACACAAAAATAAGTGGATGATAGCATTAATTAATGGATCTGCAAAGCAAACTAAATGGACGAATTCAATACATGTTATTTAGAACAGACAAGAAATAGGGTTAATGTTATAATATCTTTTTCAATATTGTATTATTATGCTATAATTAGTATAATTTTTAAGATTTAAATAATAATTTCATTAATATGTAATTATTTATCATTTTAGATAATTTTTATTTTTAATAAAATTGTTATAAATAATTAATTAATAAATTACACATATAGACTTAAAATTCACTGAAAAACAAATCAATAATTGTATGGGAAGTTGCTGAAAAATAATAGCGTTATATAATTACTCTTAAAAAGAAAAATTCACATGATAACTTTCATTATTTAAAATAAATGTTTCAAAACCCAAATATTCCCGGGATATCTAATTATAGGACACTCAAGAATGGAGATAAGGCGTTAAACTTAAACTAAGCTAAGCAAACTTCATCATCGCGAAGAAGACCGACACTGTTAATTTTCCTCCTTTCAAAATAGATGCGATTAGGTCTATACAGCACACAAGGAACAGAAAATGCCCACCGCCACCTTTTCACCACCACCGCTGGGCCCCCTAAACTGTTTATCTCGACCCATTTACCTTCCTTTTCATCCAGCTTATAAACTTTCGACATATTAAGTGCATGCCTACCAACTGACAACAACTCACCTCCTGACTCTACCAAACTTTTCTGCAAACAACCACCATCACAACCGCCGTTCTCCAAGCTTAGCACCTCTGAAACAACCTCCGTTGCTGCGGAGGTTGAGGCATTAATCTTTAAAAGTTTTCCTGTTTTGTGAACAGCGTAAAACTATCCTTCGTAGTTTATAATATCACCACAATCTGAAACTTGATCATCTATTGCCGTCCATTTCTTGTCCCCAGGTTTTATCAATGCTAGTTTTGCGGCGAAATCATATATTGCCATGGCAGCCGAGAATTCGTCATATGAAGGAATGCCAACTAGTTTCACGACGGGATAACAGGGGGATAAGAAAGCGGTTCTTGCTGTGAGGATACTCCGGCACCTTGAGCAACCAGCCCGGATAAGAGGAAGAAGAAGAGCCTGAAGCAGAAGTTGGATGTTGGTAAAGATAGTAGATTTTTTGGCGGACGGTGATGAAGCCTGGGTTGAACTCCGATGAGTTGAAATTGATTAGAGGAAGTTTTATATGATGATAGGGGTCAGACTGGAAGGGATGGATGGAGGATCTAAAAGACTTGCATACAGGTCGAAATCGGTTAAAATCAAGGTGACTGTGTAGACGTTCTGCTATATATGCCAGAAGTTCTTGAGGAAGATCGTTCAAGTAAATTCTACCTTTGAGTTTCTCCTCACTCGTGTCTTTTGCCATGGATGAAAATAATACTACCAGATATTAATGAAATTTTGACGAACCCATCTGCTCTAATTAATATATAAATAGCTATATGCATTTGGAATTTCGAAATTATTTTAATTAGTAATCAGAATCAAACTAGGTAACGTATAATGCAAAAAAAACGGTATATTGAACAATTAATTTTTTTCTCCCTTCATTAAAAAAACAAAAATTCTGTTTATTGTCAGAATACTTTGCCTTTACGCATAAAAATCTGCTCTTGTACAATGCATTCACTAATCACACTAAAAATCAAAATTTAAAGAAAAAGAGCTAAAACAAACTTGTGGAACCGTACATTTGATTGCCAATCTTCATTATATTACCAGGTTCTGACTCTAGTACTGTACTGGATATAGCTGTATTCTACAAAAATTTTAATTATTTTTAATATTATATAATTTATTCTCTTTATTTATATAAATATAAACTTTAAAAAATTATTAACTAAATTTACATATCTAATAATTATTTTAATTACACATTGAGTAAAACTAGTATATCTATATTCTATATAAAAGTGAAAAAATAGAAAAAACTTTTTGGATATAAAAGTGTATAGAACTTTTTTAAACTGACAATAGTAACCTTAAATTATAAATTTTAATTAATGGATAATAATTTTTTTTATAAAACTAATTACTATTTCAGACTTTGAAATTTATGATTATTTAAAATAACTATAATTTATATTTATAATCTATACTATTATATAAAAGTGACATAAAAGATATAGAACTTTATTTAAATTGACAATAATAATCTTAAATTATAAATTTTAATTTGATAATAATATTTCTATATAAAACTAATTATTAGTTTAATTTTGAAATTTGTGATTATATACAATAACTAAAATAATGGATAAATATGTTTATATGTTTAAGTTAGTGTTATTTTATTTTTTAAATATTTAAAATTAAGATAAATATAATTTATCTATCTATATGATATATAAAAATGGTTAACTAAGAAAAACTTTTTTAGACATAAAAGTGTGTAGAACTTTTTTAATTAACAATAGTATTCTTAAGTTATAAATTTTAATTGGATAGATAATATTTCTTTATATAAATAATTATTATTTCAATTTTGAAATTTGTGATATTTAAAATCTATACTATACTACTTATAAAAGTAGTTAATTAAAGACTTTTCTAAATATAAAAATGTATAGAATATTTTAAAATTGATAATAGTAATTTTAAGTTATAAATTTTAATTGGATTGATTATATTTTTAAAGAATTAATTATTATTTTAATTTTTAAAATTTATAATTATTTGAAATAACAAAATATTGAATAAAGATATTTATATCTTTAAGTGAGTATTATTTTATTTTTAAATATTTAAAAATTAAAAATATAATTTCAATTCCAATCTATCAAATGACTTGTATAATGCTATGATGGTTTGCAAGAATTTTTATAAAAATGCTATACATGCTAATATAACTATGAGGTAACATTGCATGACAATAAGTATTTTTACTTAGAATTTCTCTCTCCAGCTAACAATGAAAGATATTTTTTAATTAAAATATTATTTTATCATGACCATCAATAAAAAAGTTAGATAATACAAAATGTTGAAGTTTATTTACCATAAAATAAATTTTTATATGAACAGATATATATAGTATTATCTAAAAAGAGATTTGAATATTTATCATAAAAATTCTTGTACAATCTCACAAAATAATGAAAATATATAAAAAAATTATACTAATAATATAATTTAAAAAGTAGTGTTTCTCTTATAAAGGTAAAATTTTATTAAATAATTTTTTTAAATATATTTATAAATAGAAATATTAATGTAGTGTTATTTCGAAATTTTAATTATTGCAGTAAATATGTATATTGATGACTGAGCGATGAAAACATCTTTTTTATTTTTTGATATTGTTTTATTTATCTTTTTTATTAATTTTATATAACTTTTATTTAATTTTAAATTTAGTTTTTTCATCGCTTTGTCTTAAATTTATTTTTATTCACTAACTAATAAAAAAATTATCCTTATTTTAATTAGTAATCAGAATCAAACTAGGTAACGTGTAATGCAGAAAAATATTACATTGAACAATTAATATTTTCTCCTCTCAAAAAAAAAGAATACTGTTTATTGTCAGAATACTTTACCTTTACACATAAAAATCAGCCCTTGTACAATGCATTCACTATTCACACCCAAAATCAAAATTTAAAGAAAAATAGCTAAAACAAACTTGTGGATCTGTACATTTGATTGCCAATCTTCATTATATCACCAGGTACTGTACTGCATATAGTTATATAGCCTTTCTACTCTCTGGACCATCAAATTGTCTTTTTCACACACAAGCATCTGAAAAGTTAAAACAGAGGTAAGTGGATGATAGCATTAATTGATGGACTTGCAAAATTAACTTTAAGGAAATCACAGAACAGGTAAGAAACAGATCACGAAATTGTAGAGTTGCATATGTTTTCAGTGAAAAGATACAAGGATAAATTCTTGGCAGAAGTAGAAGCTTGAAATACTTACATTTGTGATGGATTTACATGCAGCCTTCTAAGCAATGCTTTGCTCCTTTCCTCTTATCCCAATCCTTCTTAATTCTGTCAGTTGTGAAGCTATCTCTTTAATGAATCGAAGCCCCTCCTCTCCGTTTCTGATTGAGTTGAAGCTGTGTTCAAGAAAATTCCTGTCTGCTTCCAGTGCTTTCAACCGCTCATTCAGATCAGAAACTTCGTTCGCAAGAGAATCTAGATTAATTCCTCCAGCTGGTGAAGGAAAGCTTTGCCCACCAGAAAAAGTTTCTTTATTAACATTCCTATTTCCTTTATCATTTTCTGTTGATAAGTCATCCTCTTCTGCACTGTTTAGTTGAGATCCCAATTTGCTATTTAAACCCTTCAAGTCATCTACGCTTTCTTCTCTTTCAGAATGTTCGCCATTTGCCAAGTCTTGCTGATTATTAGAAAATAGAAGCAGCTTTTTTTCCAATTTCTTCAAGCAATGTAAAATATATGACCTTTCATCTTCAAAATCTAACAATGAATTCTTCACAGTACCTATATTTTTATCCTCACATGACAGGTTTTTTCCTTCCCCGCCATAGCAGATACCTGGTTGCTCAATGACACAGTTTCTATGTGTACTGGTGCTAACTTCAACACAACTAGCTTCTGAAGGCTCCTCTTTGATATCTTTCGTTTTCATACGAGAAATCTGTTCCATGGTATACTCCAGAAATGATTCATTTGAGAACCTGTTCCTAAAAAATTCGAGATCCGCTTCTAGATCTTGAATTTCTTTCTCCCTCTCTGCAAGAAGGTCATTCGTTTTTTGCAGGGCTTCCATATCATACTCAGCTTGTTCTTCCATCATCCTTAGGTACTGCAAGGCTTCCATTTGGAGAGTTGCCTTCTCTTCCTGCAGTCTAGTAATCATGGCCATTGCTTGATTTGCAGCAATTGCAGATGCATTTCTTTCTTCTTCTAATTCTTTGTACAAAGTACTGAGCAATTTCTTATCATGCTCAATTTGCCTATTCAACCGATCAACTAGGCTTTCACCTTCAATTTCACTGACAATACTTCCATCCAAAGATAGACCAGACTCATTTCTCTCAAGTGAGATTCTCTTCTGAAGTATTTGCATTCCTATGGAACTAGAAACATCAGGATTCTTCAATTCCTCACTATTTACAGACACTTTTGGACTTATGGAGACTCTTGGGCTCATAGGCACTCTAGGACTTGCATCAGTCATTGACTGCTCTCGTGCAGCGGAAAATTGTGAAAGTAAGAGTTTCAAATCATCACTGAGTCTTGAAGAGTCCTTTCCAATCCATTGTTCTGCAAGTACACCAGACAACTGCCTCCCCCTACTGCTCACAGCTAGCTTATAAGCATCACCAAGATCCAATAAATTGGGTACTTGCTGACCATTGTCACCTGAAACAGGGTTTGTTTCTGAAGCTAAAGCTGTTTCAGTCATTGTTGCTGATCTAGTTATTGTCTTGCAGATTTCGTCAGAATCTGTCACAGCTGCTTGCCAAATTTCCTCAGTCCTAGCAATACCTATGAAACAAAGAAATAGGGTTTAAAAAAAAAAACCCAAATTGTCCGTCAGAACTGCATATGATAACTGGGGTGCTCAGACGCCTTGGAAAACAAAATTATTCAATTTCAATTCTGGTGCTTTATACTCTGAGCACAGAAGCTATTGTGAGGGAATGCATATCCACGTAGATGCATATACTTTCAAGGTTGTCTCGCATGTGAAGCTTGCAGCTCTAAGACACATTTAATAAGTGAAAGAAAAATTCTTTCATTTATATATGACATTTCTTGGATAGTAAATTCTTTTATATTTGGGTATCCTTATATTAAATATTTTGTAGACCTTGAAAATCAGAATACATAATTTCATTATGATGCAAGGAACAAATGACTGAAGGCAAACATGAATGCATCCCACTGTATTACTCATATTCGGTATTTTCTGGATCCACCGTGCATGGCATCTGTATCATGTTTCCTTATGCAATTTTTATATAACGTACTTCAACCAAAATTTTGACTTTTGTTCTTTTATCTTCAATCTTGAGATTCAAAGGATGCATATGCATTAACACAGATGTGAGGACACAAAGAGTAAGAGAAAGAAACAGAGAGAGGGGAAATTTGAGACTTACATTTCTCTTTCAAACCTTGAATAGGAGTTTCTGCTGCATGTGATAATGGAAGGACATCAACAAGGGAAACAAGCTTGCTGTCTGTTGATACTTGGGCAAAGGTTTCTTTGCTTTCTGATGATGGAAAAGTATCATCCACAGCAATAAGCCTGCTCATTTCTGATGCTTCCACAGGAGTTTCTCTGCCATCTGATGATGAAGGAACATCATCTATTGAACCAAGTGCAATCTCTTTTGATGCTGTCACAAGAGTTTCTTTGGCATCCAATGATTGAGGAACATCATTAACTACTTTTGATGCTTCAACTGGAGTTTCTTTGGCAATTGATGATGAAGGAACATAATTGAGGGAAACAAGCTTCGGAAGCGCAGAGAGGTCAGACTTGATATCAGCTTGTTGCCATTGAAGCTCTTCCAAACCGTGCCTCAGGGAACCAGTAGGTGATATAGAAGTGACAACATGGGACTCAATAAAGTCTGATTGTATATGTGAGACTGAAATTGGAGTCTGAGATGCTGTAACTCCATCTATCAATTTTTCTTTAGGCAAATCATCAGGTAAAGTCATAATGTGAGGCTCTATCATTACAAATCCAGCTGCAATGTCTTCCTTGGGATTAATATCAAAATTTTGAGCATTTACACCATCATCATCAGAAAAGTGGACTTCAGATCCTGTATCAGAATCAACACTGAGCTCTGTGTACCCAATATGAGCTAAATTATCCAATCCACTATTAATTCTTTGATGAGTACCTCTGACTGATAGAGATCGTTCGATCTTCCTCTGGTTGTTTTGATCATAATCAATAGCACCTGTTAAAGGGACATCAAAATCAGCAGCTTCAGAACCAACTAGTTTGGTCTGCACCAACTTTGGGCTGTACTCCCTAGGAATCCATGGCCCATTGCAACAAGAACAGCTCTGGATACTTGACATATGGTTCTCAAGTAATGGGTCCTCATTCAAACAACTGCTTGAATCTTCCCTCAGCTTACCCACCAATAATCTGTACGTTTCAGCATTGGACTTATTGACAGTGGCAAACGAGAAGAGGCAGCTTTCACACATCCCGTGGACATCAACAAGATTATTGTGAGCATGACATAGAACTAAGGATGAGATCTCCAACTTATGCTTGCCACAGATCAAATCCCAATAATATTTCAGTTTTCTATTGCCTAAAATATGATCAAGTCTTGAGCATAGCAGGCATGGTATTTGCAGTTCATAATAGCAGGCAAATTTTGTGATAAAATATGACAATATAGCTTCAATAAAGAGCATGCCAATTAGCAACCATTCAAGAACAGCAGATACCAAAGCCGCCCTGATGCTGTGCCTGTTTTTCTGTGATTTAACAGGTGAGATCTTCCTGGCAGCAGCCATGCTCCAGCAAGATTAATAATCCAAATAATAGATACGATGGACTAAAATAGAGCAAGCACCAATCCTTCCAAAAATGTTCACTAATCCAAAACAAGATTCAATACTGCAGCCAAATTAGTAAAGTAAAAAATTAGAATAAAATGATATATGAGTCTACAAGTAACCAAGAAAGAAATATGAAGCCAAATACAAACAAGCATATATTTCAATAATGAAATTAAATCAGAATACAGGAAAACAAAAATCCTCATCAATAGAAGCCACCCATTTCACACAACTATCTCAACCAAACCCATAACTTCTATCTTAGATTTGAAGCCAATAAAGAAGAGATCCAGCATATTATGTTTGATCTAAGTAAGAATTGAGACCAATACCCAATAAATTCGCAATATATGTCCTCAATTGAAAAAAAAAAAAAACTAATTTACCAAATTCTGAAATTTAAGCACATCCAGATTCCTCTTGAAATATTAATAGATGAGAAATGAACAGCACATTAAACATTGTTAGAACCCAGCATGTTTCCAGATCAGAAGCTAGAAGGAAAGATTATTTAAAGTCAAAAACTTGATCTCATACGGGAATCTTCGCTAAAGGATACCCTGATAGGGAAACTAACTGTCATTCCAACAGCATGGAGATCAAAATTTTCATAAGTCCAACATCTATAAGAAACAAATATGTAATGGCCTGAACTGGAAAATAGGCATAACCCATTTCCAAGGAAAGGAAAGAAAATTAGAAAAACCCAAAATCTCTCTCGCTTACGTGATAAATAAAATCAAAGAGAACAATATATCAACAAGAACAAAACCCCATTAATTAGGAGCTAAGCTCAATTTAAAACCTCCTTATTATAAGCTCTAAACTTTAGAAGCGAAACAAGATTAAGTTACCAATAAATGAATTCGCAGAAAAAATCAATATTTAGCACATATCAAGAATCAGAAACTTTAAACCAACACAATATTCACAACAGAATACCAGAGTTTAACGCATCCTGAATAGAATTGAAAACAATAAGAAGAATTAGACCAAGAAAATTATTGATTGAAATGAAAAGAGACAACAAACTGAACAGTACTTGTAGCAGAACCAGGGGCAGAGAGTGAAACCAAAAGTAACCCAACTTCGTATTGAATACAAGAAATAAATCCCAGGTAGATTCAAACAAGAACAAAAATACCCAGTGGAAAGGATCTTTGTTTTTTTTGAGATAAAAAAAATTATTACAATGTTTTGGTCATTAGAATACAACAGTGCACGTTGTTATCAAACATTTGCAATATTGAATGAAAAAAGAAACAGATAAAACATAAAACAAAGTGGAACTCCACGAACGCACGCCGACTCAGCCAAAAAGTCGGCTTACAAACCGAAAGTATGACTTTTGGATTGTAAGAAAAGTGAGTAACAAAGAAAACACATAAAGTGCTTTTGGATTTTGGCTAAACATGAACTGAAAACACCAACAAAGCTGCAAAGATTCCCGCGAAGGTTAACTGTCCAAATCTTCTATTTAGAAATTACAGCTCTAAACTGCTATCAGACAGCGGACATCGCCCAAATATTTTTACTTCGTTATTACTTTGGTCTTCAGCATCATGTGATATACCCATTTGACTCATTATATTGAAACTTATAACATTAATAAAACAAAATTATTGATAATATAAAAATTATTGAAAAGTTATGCCGCCTTAAAAAAAAATAATATTGCATAATATATAAAAATTAAGACTTTTAGTTTTTTTTTATTTTTCTAACACTTTTAGTGATTTTATTTATAAAAATAAATATAATTTTTTATTTTTAAAATTATTATTTATGAATTTCTCATCAATTTTATTTTTTATTATAAAATTTTTGATATAACAAAGTTCGAGAATTCCATGACTTAAAATATAAGAGTTTAATAATATAGTGATGTGAAATTCAGAATTTTTGAATAGATTTTACCAAACAAATATGACAATAAAATGCATTAATGATCTGGTGACATAATTGTAGCAATTAGTTATTGTTTGTTACTTCCTTCTATTTTATTTATTTTTTTTTTTATCTTTTGAAATTATAAAATTTTCTTTCAAAACAGATTGAGTGATCCCGAGCTCAACTTTTCTCATGCAGTTACTAACGAATATTTAATTATTATTCAATTATATGTTTATTTATGAATATAAATTATTTTTGAGATTTAGTTAATGTAAATATATTAAACTCAATTTAGTTCAATTTCATATATTTTTTAAGAGTGTGATTTCAAGTTTACGTTTTTTTATTTTTTTGAAAAGGTAACTTTGAGTGTTTATATATTCATATTATTAAAATTTTATTTGAGTAAAAATATTTTTAAACCAATTCATATATCAATAAAAATTAAATTTGATTTCAAATAATTTTAAAAATGTGTTCCACATCGATTTGATAAAAAAACAACAAATTTCAAAAACGATGTGATATGGAGGGAAAAAATTGTGATGTAAATTCATGATTAAAATTTTTCTTTTTCCTTCATAATATAAAATAATTTTTTTTATCGTTTTCTCAATAAATAAAATATTCAAATTAGTTCTTTTTTACTGATAAAGTGTATATACATATATATATATATATAATTAGATGCAGACAATGCTGAACACAGACCATGAAGTGGTCCACTTATTTCTTGCTTTCGAAAAACGTGTGGGTCCAATGTCAAAAAGGAGATGCTTTGACATGTAGGTGAACATCACTATCTCACAACCCAATAGAATTAGCGGCTGGCACGTAAACTGTGTTATTGGCCAATGGGAATTCGTGAGTGAGGTTATTTTGGTGAAATACTAGTGAGGGAAATAAACCTTGAGAAAGTCCAAAGATAGGTGTGGGAAACTTCATCTGCTTGATTTGACTCTTAATCAAATTCCCTTCTGTCACAGAAATTTACTAACGCCCACTCATCAATCCAGACGCATTTGACATGTCACTTTTCTTCTTCTTTTTTATTTTAAATTATTTTTATTCTTAATTTTAATAATAAATTAAAATTTATTATTAACGTATGCTTTTTTAAGAAAAAATTATTGTCGGGCTCGAAAATTTACATTTTAAAAAATTAATATTTAAGATTAATTGATTTTGAATTTCAAATTTTAGATATTATGTAACTATAAATTTAAAATCTTTTATCTATAAATATTTAGTTGCTAAAATGTTCAAATAATATTTGAAAACATAAATACTTTTAACACTATGTTTGAGAAATTATGTAAAAAAAAAAAAATAAACAAGAAAAATAAATTTTATTTATCTTTCTTCATTTTCTCTCCTCATATTTAGATAAAAAGGAGATGAAAGGAAATAAATTTATTTTTCCTTGTTTGAAAATAAAATATAGAAGGAAAAAATATTATTTTATATATTTTTTATTTTACCTTTTTATTTAATAAAATAAATTTATTAAAATAAATTAGAGAGAATTAAAAAATTATGGACAAAATTATAATTTTACAAAGGTCTCTTCAATCTCTCATATTTTATCTCTATTTTAAAAAAATAAATAAAATAAAATAATATTTATTTTCCTTCGTTTCCCAAACAAGGGAGAATATTAGATCTTCTTTATTTTTCACTCTTATTTTACTTCTCCTCTTATTTTTCTCTTTTCCAAACACAAGGTAAAGAAATTAAACATTATATGCTTTCAACTTCAAAATAAACACAACAAATGCATTAAATAATTTACCCTTTAATTGTGTAGTCCTAGCCATCACAAAAATAAATGTACTCACTTTTTTTAATTTAAAATTAATAAGTAGAATGTAATAATTTTATAATCACTAAACTCAAAAGGATTACAAAAAAAAAAAAAAAAAGAAAGATTGATCTTTTTTTTTTTTTAATTTAAACTTGAAGTGGAAGGATTTGAATTGATATTTTGTTTAGAAAAAAATACACCTAATCGTTAAGTTATGCGAACAATTATGAGTCTTGATAACATAAATTGATTTGATTAATTTGACAAATTATAATAGTAATGACCAAATAAACACATATTCAAGTTTAGGGTTTGAAATTGAGTTCAACTTAGTCTTCCTTGAAACCTTCCAATACAAATTATCTTGATATAATTGTTTTTTAATCGATAAATTCGATCAATATGACATTCCTCCCTCGTTTTGAACCTATTTAGCTCCACTTGCCTGAATAATATGTTTTCACATGACTCTTTTAATTAATAGGACCATCTTCATACTGTCTTCCTGTTTAGAATTATTTGATCTAAAATTTCACTATTTTAATTGATGGTTTAATCTAATAATAGGATAAATCATTTAAAAGTAAATTTCAAAATTTAAATCTTATTAATATAATTCACTTTCTTAATACTTAAAAAAACTATATTCTTTTAAATCTTATTAAAATTATTTTATTTGAAATTGATTTTTTAATTATGTCCAATCTTTAAAAATAATGTGACAATTTTTAAAAGTTATTGCAATAATTATTTAACATAATTCAAAAGATGTTGTGTGTGTGTGTGTATATATATATATTTATATTGATTAATTATTTTTCTATAATGAGTTATACTATAACAATATTAGTATATTTCTTAATTACATTGCATTCTATGTTTGTATTAAGATTTTCTAAATTTAGTATGTAAATGTAAAATTTATATTTTTCTAAAAAAATATTATCAATTTTTTTATAACAAGTTAGCTATTTTAACTCCCATAGTCTCCATGATCGCCTGTCTCTCCCCCTTCATATACTGAAGGTTTTTTTTTTTTTTTGCTTTTATAGATAAAATACCATTAGTGATAGCACTATACTATTAGACTAATTTGTTTTTTAGCTTTTTTAATATTTTCATCAATAAAAAAACGTGAGTTTTTTTTTTAATTTATTGCTAGATTTATAGTTTGGATCATTTGAAATATCTTTTAATTTCCTTATTTATTTATATGAGTGAGTTTATTTCTTCTTGTCTTATCTTAACAAATTTCAGATATATATATATATATAAAATTAAAGTTATTTTTGTATTTTTTTTATTTTATTAGGTTATATAAATCTCTTTTTATAGAAGGGCAAGTTTCTCTGTGAAAAATATTAGTGGATTCATTTATGAAATATTTTAAGTTTTTTTATATAAAAAATTTAGATGTATTCAATAATAATTTATTATTGTTTTAATTTCAATTGACTTTATCTAAAAAACATCGATATGTGGTGGAAGTAAACATCAAATCACCAAGTAAAATATAATTAATCTAATTAATCTCGAGTTTGCAAGTTAACTCTGTCAATGCAAGTAAAAATTTTCAGAAAAAAACTACTAAATAAATATTTTATTATATTTTTTAAAATAATGAAATATTATTATATTTTTTGATCGTATTGAATTATATATCTCCATTAAGATGTTTAAAATTTATTACATAAATGAGATATTCATGTTTAAAAAAATTTATCAAATTTTTGGTTATGAAATAAATTATCAACTGTTAAACATATAGGTTGTTAATCTAATTTCTACACTTATAATACTAGAGATTAATCCTGGCATTTTGTAAGTAATCTACAAAACTACATATATATATATATATATATATATTTCTGAACTGAAATCCCAAAAACCCTAATTAGTTAGCAGAATTTTTCCTAATTAGTTAGCAGAATTTTTCCATATAAACCAAAGTACTCACCTCAATAAGCCGCAAATGAAAACAGTAATTCCAAAAAAATCCCACAAAAAAAAAAGAAAAGAAAAAAGAAAACACCCCCAGGCATTCCAAATGACATAAATACCCTTTTTCTCTCGCATCCTTGAAGTCCTGTATTTCCCTTCTCAACCCTCGCCACCCCCACACTGCCTCTTCTGCCCTTTTCTCTAATTTCCCAAATCCACCCTTTGCTTCTTCCTCTTTGCCCTTCCCTTTCCTTCTTTATTTTCCGATCTTCTCCTTCCTCTTTTTTTCCCCCTTTACCCGCCACTTTTCAAATTATCGTTTTCCAATTTCTTCATTTGCTAGCTAAACCAATGCTAAATCCCTAATCCGATCCGTACTGTTCCGCATCTGCACTTCAGTTTTCGAAGTTTTGATTAATACCCAGTTCATGTTTTAAGCTTTTACCTTGTAAAGGCTCTTTTTTTATGGATGTTTTATGGGGTTTAAAGCTAGGGTTTTGATTGCTTTTTGTGGGCATTCTAATGTCAGGTACTTTTTTTTTTCTTTGCATTGACTATTTTACAATATATTTCTTGCAGTTTTGATACTCAAGTTTAATTAATATCCATTTGTTCCTTAGAGGGATGGAGCATTTTTGTGCTATAATATATTTTTTGAGTTTGAGCCGTTGTTTCCTTTAGTTTTAATCTTTTGTTTTTCTTCATGTGTTGTTATTGTTATATTCTGTTTGGGCCTCTGAATCATGTTCATATTGATTGATTGATGGTGTATTTTGAACTTTAATTGTGGTTGATTTTGCATAGTAGTGGTGGACTTGATTTAGTGGAAACAACTCTTAGTCATTTGTACATTAATTTGTACTTAAAGCTGCTTGTTTTTTCTTGGTTGTCCATTGTTGGAATGCATAGTTGTGTTTGATTTTGTTTTAATGTTACCTACACTTGTTAGATTTGTTGTAGACATTAATTTTTCTTTTTATTTTGGAGGCATGTGGGTTGCTTCATTTTCGTGATCATCCCTGCTTAATGAGTGACAGAGTGAGAGGGCTACTTGGGGTGGATTCTCCACTTTGTTTTGTTTTCACGTAATGGCTAGTACGCTTCTTGTTCTGTAGTTATATCGAGGAGAGCAGCCTTGACAGGAAATTGGTTTCCCTTTTTCTTTTCTTGTATGTCTTTAGACCTGCAATTTTGCTAGATGGAAATGGGATCACTGGATAAGAAAAGGTGTCATATTCTGCAAGGGGTTTGCAGATTCAAAATGCGGTTATCAAGAACTGCCAAGGCTATTTTTTCCACATTGCATGTTCCTTCTTGACCAGAATTCTATTCTCTCTGTATTTTTTTTCCAAGTCATTCTTGGCCTTAATCACTGTGTATGACTGTGAATGATGTGTAATGAACTCTTAAATTTACAGCTGTATGTTTTTGTTGGCAGGCATGCAATGAAACTGTAGATAGTTCAGAGATTTTGGCATCAATTTGCAAATTGGTGGTTTCTTCTGGGTACTCAGTAGTTTTGATTTTTTGAAACATCAATGGCAAACCATGACTTAATACTTGGGCAAAGTCACAATTTAGGGATTAGGCAGAATCAACAATTGGTCTTGGGGCATAATCACAATTTGGGTCTGGGCCAGAATCATGATTTGGAGTTGGGACAAGCACATGATCATCATTTGGGTTTGGGACAAACCCATGACCATGAACTGGATTTAGGACATTCTCATGACCATGAATTGGGTTTGGGACAGAGTGATGACCATGACGGGGATGCTGGTCATAGTTATGGCCATGAGAATGAGTTAGGTATGGATCGCAAACCTGATGAAGGTGACCATGAGTTGGCTCTTCCTGCACAGAACCATGAGTTAGCCTTATCGGAGAATAATGAATTGGCTGTTTCAGAAAACCAAGAACTTGATGAGAACCTGGAACTAGCTGTGGACCAGGACCCTGAAATGGGCTTGGAACCTACTCAAGATTTGTCTGTTGAGGATTCCCAACTTGTAGTCCATACCCCTGTCATTCAGGCTCGTACACTTGCTATTAGCCCTAACTATGAGCTGTCAGTGGGGCAGGAATTCCCAGATGTCATTAGCTGCCGTAGGGCGTTGAGGGATACAGCTATTGCTCTTCACTTTGAAATGCAGACTATAAAATCTGACAAGACTCGGTTTACAGCTAAATGTGCCAGTGAGGGATGTCCCTGGCGGATACATGCAGCAAAGCTGCCAGGGGTTCCAACTTTCACTATCAGGACCATCCATGAGACCCATTCATGTGGAGGAATTTCTCATCTTGGCCATCAGCAAGCTTCAGTTCAGTGGGTTGCAAACTCTGTGGAGCAACGGCTCAGAGAAAACCCAAATTACAAGCCAAAGGAGATATTGGAAGAGATTCACCGAGTACATGGTATAACTTTATCGTACAAGCAAGCTTGGAGAGGCAAGGAGCGCATCATGGCTGCAATGCGTGGATCCTTTGAAGAAGGGTATCGTTTGCTTCCTCAGTATTGTGAACAGGTTAAGCGAACAAACCCTGGGAGTATTGCATCTGTGTATGGAAACCCGTCTGATAATTGCTTCCAGCGTCTCTTTATCGCATTTCAGGCGTCTATTTATGGTTTTCTAAATGCTTGCCGGCCTCTCCTTGGGCTTGATAGGACATTTTTGAAAAGCAAGTATCTTGGTACTTTGCTTCTAGCTACTGGCTTTGATGGAGATGGTGCTCTGTTTCCTTTGGCATTTGGTGTTGTTGATGAGGAGAATGATGAAAATTGGATGTGGTTTCTGTCTGAACTTCATAACCTTCTGGAGATTAATACAGAAAACATGCCAAGGCTTACAATTTTGTCAGATCGACAGAAAGGCATTGTTGATGGGGTGGAAGCAAATTTTCCAACTGCTTTTCATGGATTTTGCATGCGTCACTTGAGTGAAAGCTTCCGTAAAGAGTTTAATAACACAATGCTTGTCAACCTTCTATGGGAAGCCGCTCATGCACTGACTGTAATTGAATTTGAGGCAAAAATTCTAGAGATTGAGGAGATATCACAAGATGCTGCATATTGGATTCGAAGGATCCCTCCTCGATTGTGGGCTACAGCTTATTTTGAAGGGACTCGGTTTGGGCATTTGACAGCTAATATAGTTGAATCACTGAACAGTTGGATTTTGGAGGCCTCTG
>CATIWR010395848.1:0-30804 GCA_949677035.1 Omphalea diandra
TTGAGAAGAAGATAAACTTGCTTACCTACTGTCCCAGAATTGGAAAACCTTAGGCAGCTCACTCTTCTCCCTCTTTTCTTCTTCTTCTTCTTCTTCTTCTTCTTCTTCTTCTTCTTCTTCTTCTTCTTCTTCTTCTTCTTCTTCCTTTCTTTCTTCTTCCTTTCTTTCTTCTTCCTTTGCTCTCTCTTTGTTTCTGGTATAACCCACATTTTTTTCCTTAAAATCTGACCATAATTAGCAGATATAAACTTATTATAATAATATAAAATCATGGTGCTTCATTTCCATTGGTTGGAAGTTCACTTTTTCTCTTTTAGTCCCTCTTCTTCACTCCTTAAGCACCTCCATCAATCTCTCAATCCCTATATGCTCCTTATAATCTTAAATAAGTTCTATAACACCATTATATATGATGCTATAACATGCATATAACATAAGACAATTTGCCATGCAACTATACAAACACTATATATATGTTCAAGTGTCCCAAATATAACGGTGCAAGTGTCATTGTCATGCTTCTACAAATCCCATGACTAAATGATCATTTATCTAATGCATATGTTCAAGTGGGATTTCATATCATTTATACAATGAATATGTTCATGTGATAATGCCAATGAATGTTGATAGGGATGTTACAGGTTGGGACTATTAGCTACCCCGACCATGCATGCAAGGTTTTACTACCTACAACATCATTCAGACCGTCACCTATTAAGACCTACTGGTACTATAATTGAGTAGGTTGGGTGGATGTCCCACATCAGCATCATCGACATCTATTTGAGTTGTCTATGGTGGAATCTATCAAGTGTTACCTTGAGCACTTATAGGGATTACATCATCCTTCCTCTTTGGTTTTAGGCATATTTTACGATCATGCTTGCATTGCCGTCAATTTAGCTCCCCTAGTTTGAGTGCAATTCCTTCCTTCGTTCATTGAAGGTCTTCTGACCCAACATTTCCCAGATATGGTTGAGACCACTTTGACTAACCATCACATCTATGATGTTTACACTAGCCAAGATCCTAAGCCTAATGATGATGTAGATTACACAACATGGATGCATAACCTTTAGAGCTATAGTCATCGCATTAACAGATAGTAGATAATGATTTTTTTTTTCAAAAAAAAAAAGTGTTATATCTACTTCTAGTTCAAAAGCATGTATGACTAATTCACTTTAATCATGCAAACAAACTTCCATTTGATATTGTGTTTGGTACAAACCATTTACATTTTACACGTTACACAATTAATTTAATGCTTGACTTATGTTGTTAACATTGGCACACTAGATCATCTAATTATCTTGTTCAACCCCATTATCTTGTTGACTCCTAGCTCATTCATCCTTGTTTTTTTTTTTTTTGTCTCCTTACTATCCTATCAAAGATCCTCGAATGGTCAATCGCACTTTCTCGACTTTTACTTGCATTTATTTTAATTATTTTTTTAATGCTCTAACTTTTCCCTAAGCTGTCCTTTCGAGTTTTTAACTTAGCGAGCTTAGTTTTTTCTTTCTTTTTTTCTTATTCATTATTTATTTATGCCCTAATTTTTGCCTAAGTTTCCCTATCAGGTTTTCGACTTAGTAGGCTATTTTCACTTTTCTCACGCCTTATATGAAATACTTCTTTAACCAGCCTAAATTTACCAGCTCAATGAATTCATTTCCATCCATGTATACTAATTTCACTGCTCCACCTGAGTAGATTTGCTTGACCACATAGGGGCCTTCCCAATTCAGTCTAAATTTCCCTCGAGGATCCTAAGTCTGCAGTCGAATTGCTTTCAACATAATATCACAAACCTTTATAATCCTTGGCTTAATTTTTTTTGTAGAATGAATGGGCCATCCTAGTTTGAAACAACTGAATATGATGCAAGACCTTCTATCTCTTTTTATCTAGTAAAGCCAAGTGTTCCAATTTGTTTCTCACCCATTGATACTTAGGGATGTTAGACTTCACTTCTAACTCGATCAGTAGCACAACCTCTATTCCATACGCCAAAAAGTATGGTGTTATCTCGATTTATGTCCTCACCATTGTTCGACAACCCTACAAGGCAAAAGGTAATTTCTCATACCAATTTTTATACATTTTTAACCATCTTGGCAAGGATGCTTTTAACATTCTTGTTGGTTGTTTCCACTGCTCTGTTGGCCTGCGGTCTATAAGGTAACGACTTATGGTGAATCACCCCTTATTTTTTCAATATAACTTTGATTCTGCCACATTATTAAAAATAACAAAATGCGGCACACCATAATGACAAATGAGGTTCTTCTCAATGAAGCGTGCCATTTACTTTTATCTGAGCTTACTAAAGGTTTTAGCCTCCACCTACATCAAAAAGTAATCCACTGCCACTATGACATACCTATGCCCTTAGTAGAAGTTGGTCTAATTTCTCCAATTACATCAATGCCCCATGCTACGAACGACTAAGGTAAGGTCAAATTCTATAATTTGATTTATGATAAATGGTTGAGACTTCCATGAACTTGACATTCATGACAACTTCGAACCTTTTGGATGAAGTCATCTTCTATAGTGGTCTAGTAGTATGTAAGTCTCAAAATCTTCCTTGCGAACACTTTCCCTTTCATATGGGCATCAAAAACTCTCACATGCACCTCTTACATGACTTTACAGGCCTTCTCCTCAGCCAGGCATTAAAAAAGAACTCCATCTAGCATTCTCTTGTACATTACCCCCTTATAAACCATGAACTGCGAAGATAACCTTTGGATTACATCCCTATCATTTTTCAGCCTCTTCAGGGTACTTGCCACTTTCCAAATATTTTTGTATACAAAATACTAGGGGTGGTTCTCTACTAATACTTATATTACTCATGTATCCTTGTAACATGGCACATCATATCATATCATGACAAGCGATTTCATTGGCATTGCCATCGATCTGTCCCATATATAGACTAAAGTGGCTAAGGCATCAACCATTGTGTTATCTTCTATTAGCAAATGATGAAATATGACTTTCTAATAATTCAACACTAATCTTTTTATAAGCTCTAGATATGGGCCAAATGTTCTTCTTTTAGTTCCCACTCTTCTGTTACCTGTGAAATGACCAATAATGAGTCCTTAAACACCTATATTGTCTTAGCTCTTATTTACTTTAGGAGTTTGAGTCCTAATGCACATGTTTCATATTCATCCATATTGTTAGTCACCTTGTAATCAAGCTTTTTAGTTATAGGAAAGAGTTCTTCTAGTGAAATCATAACCACCCCTATACCTTTACCTTTCTTATTTACAACTCCATCAAATTACACTCTCCATCCCTAGGGCTCAGTTGCTCTTAACCCCTCATCTAGGAATTCGAAAGCTTAAATTCTCCTTCTTCAATAGGTTATTGTGCCAAATATTTTGAAACTGCTTGCCTGTTTATCATCTTATTTGCTACATGCTTAATATCAAATTCAGTCAACATGATCAACCACTTTGCTAATCACACAGTTAAAGAAACGACCTCATATAAGTACCTAACTAGATCAAGCTTCGCAACCACTTTCACTGAAAATGACTGAAAGTAGAGCCTCAACTTCTTTATTGCCCAAACCAGTGACAAACAGGTCTTCTCCACTTGATTATACTTCTCCTCATAAGATAACAACTTCTTGTTGTAGTAATATACTGTGTGGTCAATCCCTACTTCATCTTCTTAAGACACCATTGCACCTACAAAACTATCATCCATTGTCATATACAAAGTTAAAGATCTTTCGGGCCTTGGTGGCTTCAATACTAATGAGTTAGATACTCTTTTTATCTTTTTGAAGGCCTTTTGACACTGATCATTCCATTCCATCAGTTGATTTTTCTTTAGTAACTTGAAAAAAGGTTCACAGATGGAGGTCAATCTTGCAATGAACTGGCTGATGTACTGTAAATGGTCCAAGAAACCTCATAAGTAGACCATAACACACAATTATTTAGATTCAATCTTAAATTATACTCATAAACTCTTTAGGAACTTTTTCAAAGCTTTTAAATACCCTTCCCTAGTCTTCGACTTCATCATCATATTGCCTACATACACTTTCACCTTTTTATGAATCAAGTCATGCAGTAAGGCAATGGTTATTCGCAAGTAGGTGGCTCCTCCATTCTTGGCCTAAATGGCATCACAATGTATCAATATGTCCTTCACTTTATGATAAAAGTTATCTTAACATATCTATGATAGCCAAGAGAATCTTGTTATTCCCGAAGAATCCATCAATAAAGAAATACATGACACAAGTTGTGGCATTATCGACTAACACATCTAAGTGTGTTAAAGGAAAATCATCCTTTAGCATACATTGTTCAGATCCTTATAGTCAACACATATTCTCACTCTTCCATCCTTCTTTAGTACTAGTACTATGTTGGCTAACCATTCTAGATGGTCTATCACTTCAAAAAACTTGGTATTCAACCGTTTTGCTGCTTCTTCCTTGACTAACTAGACCCACTTGAATCTCATCCTTTGCAATTTCTATTTCACTGGCCCTATGGTGTGGATAAGTTAGGATTTTGTATTTTATAATATGCTTATTAACCTCTGGCATGTCTTCGTATGTCCAGGCGAAAACCTTCTGATATTTTCTGAGCAACTGTTCGAACTTCCTTCATTCCTTTAGTGTGACATCACTAGCAATGTGCAAGACCTTTGGATTTTCTTAAGTGCCAAGGTTAAATGCAATAATATGCATAGAATTAATGTTAAATATGCTCATGAAATAATGCATGCTATGCATACTACCATAAGAAAACATATCACATAAGTAAGCAAACTCATCATTCATTGTCTTAAACTTAGAAAGAAATACATCATCGTCCTTAAATAGACTAGAAATAAGAACATTAGTAGTAGTAAGAAAGTCCTCTTCATCTGGTCGGTTGGTCGAAGTCTTATTTGCCTGAACCTTTTCATCTTTTTCACCATTCACTTTGCCAGTCAAAACCTTAAGATCACTATTATGCATAGGATATGCCTCTTTCTCATCATCTACACCGACAACAGCTTGGATAACTACTTAAAACTTTGTTTTATCTAATCATCCTCTAATTTAATCTTCAAAAATTCTTCCTAGAGTGTTACTTCATTTGTCATGGTAGTCTTAATTTCTGCCACATAATTCTTCATTTCCTTACTAGTTACTTCCTCAATGGAGTTCACAGTCATGCTCTCAATGTCTTCTAATTTTATCCCTATGTAAGCAGTTTCAGTGAACTTGAAAGGCCCAGTATACTCCCATTCTGAGTTCATAGATAATGCATTATGTTTTAATAAGTCAGACCCTTCCTCTATGTAATCTTTCCTAATGGCCCAAAAGTTATGCTTTAGGGCATATTGCTTCTTTTGTCTATCAGTGATCATCTTCTTATCCTTCCATAGCCATCCATGTAGATTGAGGACCATACTGCAACACAGATCGACCTATTCCTTGATCGCTCTCCTCTTCTACAACCTGTTTTCCCTTCTTCTTTCTCTTCTTCTTACCGTTCTCCTCTTCTGATGAGTCTTGATAATTCTGATAACCTAGTTCACCAACATCTAGTTAAAAATTCTAACATGCCAATAAAATTTTTCCCTAACCCTTGTATGGGCAAAAAGCTCATGTTCATCATAATTTCCATTACTTTAGGATCAACCCACTTGTCAGTGACTCCAACAACTTGAAATCCTCGAAGGTACAGAATAGTTACACTCAAAGCTGATATAATTTCCCTACTTCAGTATTGATGGACATAATCTCTCCTTTATATGGGATATTAACCTTTTGGTGACTAGTGGAAGGCACACCATTAACAGGATGATGTCATGTACTTCTTAACAAAAGTGAAAAGGTGATTGGAATATCTATGGTTGTGAACTCCATCATAATATCCATTATGCCTGTCTTGAGCAGTGTCTTAATACATTCGAAGTTGGCCTCTTGTAATCATCATAGGCTTGAATGACACCATCAAAAGCTTTCAAATCTTTCTCAAACAAACTGAACGTATGTAGTAGATTTAATGGACAAATGTTAATCCCTAATAGTTTAGATGAATAGAGCTAGATTATGATCCCTACCTTTTGGTGGCTAATCCTCATCTACAAAAGTGATTTTTCCTTTATGAGTCACCAATACAACATCCTTCAAAGTAGCTTCACTAGAAATGATTAAACTTGATAGACCTTTCACCATAATTTTCTTATGTTCATAAAAGATGATAAATAACTCCAACAAACTAATCTATGCTAGCATCTTTTTAGGTTGTTTCATAATGGGATTGTCGTACTCCTCCTTTATACTAGGTTCATCTGCCTTCTGTTTAACCCTTATTTCCTTGGGAGCTCTCTATCAGGGTAGCACTCCAGCTTTGTGTCATATGACTCATCTGCTTCACTTTTTTTTCTTTGTCACTATCTTCTCAAGACTGGATCACTTTTTTCCTCTATTTTTCCTCTGTTTCTTCATTTGAACTTTCCTAGGGATTAATAGTGCAAACAACTAAAGCCTCTTTTGTGACCTCCTCCATAGGGGTAATAACAACTTCTTTAGGAATTCCAGAATCTATCATAAATATCCTTTAACTTGAGGAAGAAACGTTATGATAATTTGGAAGAGGGTTTCCTTGAATTTTAGGCCTTCCGAAGTTCAATGAAACAATCATCTGATTGTTGATAAGATCCTGAATGCATGCCTCAATTTATAACAATCATCAATATTATGACTAGCTCCTTAATGAAAAAGCACAGTAAGCATTTGCATCAGACCATCGAGGTAGTGGATTAGGAGGTAGTCTAGGCACTAAAGGCTTTAATACCCCTTTTTTCTATAATCTCTCAAATGCCTTAGATAGAGGCATTCCTAAGTCAGTTAACTATTATGGTGTCCTCACTACATTGATATCTGCCATCTTATTCCCATCAGCCTGAGGTTGAGTCAGGCCACTTCTCATTCCCCTATACTATCTCCTTGACTTAAACTCTAACTCTTTGGCTTCTAAACCTACTTCTCAGAGTCTTCAAAGTTCCTAACTAACATTCCTCTAATTTTTGTGCCAATGCCAAGTAGAGCCCCTTTAATGATCATCCTGGCTTGTTCCCTCTCTATAGGCTTTATAGTTGGCTTTGAAGCCATCTTTATCTACCTTCTTATGTAATCATTAAAGCTCTCACCAGTCTTCTACTTCAAAGATTCTAAGTCCAGCAATGTGAATTCTAGATATGGATTACAAGCATAGTGTTTCTTAAAAGCTTTTGCAGTTCCTTTTAGTTTTCTTTGATAGTTTTTTGGTTGATTGCAGTACCAATTTTTAGAGACCCTTCTAATGACAACTCAAAAAGCTCCAACATAGTGTCTGCCAAGACCCTAGGCGCCTTTATGATTAACATATATGAATGGACATGATTCTTTGTATTTTAGGTTTTTGTGAATGTAAGCAACTTAAGCATATGAAAATTGGCTAGTAGTTTCTCAGGTTTACAAGCAAGCAATTCTTCAGTGTTTATTCTTTTCTCTATACCTTTAACACTTAAAGCCTTCTATATCTTTTCAACTATTTAGCAAAATCATCAAATTAAGAATTCTCCTTCCCACTATCCGTAGCCTTATTGGGGATGATTGTAGCACTACCCATTTTCTTAGCGGGTATTCCTTCATCCTAAACAAATCATCGTCGATCACCATAGTCTAGAGGGGCTTCTATGGGTTCTTTCCCTTTGTCTACTCTATTGGTAGATGTGTCACCTTTGTTTAGGAACTCATTAACCCACTTGTTCACTTCTTTAGCAATCCTCTCCTATATATTGTAACCATCAACTTTTCCAACACTTCTGGTGATATATTTGGTTCCATGATTGGATCAATTTTCAGACTTAGCGTCTTACTTTTCCTAGCAAGTTGGTTGTCTCTTCTCTTCCACAAGGGTTTGGATGGAGTTATAATGGCTATAAAATAAGGGTTATGAGTATGATGCATGAATAAGTAATCTATAGACAAATCATTTTGTAATAGGTCCTTCCAACTTTATTCCTCCCACACATGAGATTTTAGTGGCACTTTCCTAGGTAAGGTCTCATTCTTACGAACAAGGGGTAGAGAACACACATGATCACCATAAACCAAGGAGAGTTGGATTTTCAAGAAAACATATAAAAAAGACCTAACCGAATAGGAACATTTTTACATTAATTGGAAAAGCATGTACATTGAATGTAAAGGGATCCCTTTACAAGGTAAGAGGGATATTTACATGGAGATTGAATACAAGGCAAGGAATAAGGGGAATACACAAATATTTACATATAAGGGATAACTACATCAAAAGGGGATGGGATAACATTGGTGCTTACATTGGAGATACCTAACCATATTCTATGAGGGTTCCAAATCCCCTTTAAAGAGAATGCAAATAAGTGGGGTTCCTCATTCCAAGGCAATATTGGCTCCTGCATACACATAGTGGTTGAAAGGGTTATTGACATTGATGGCTCTTATAAGCTTAAAGGGCTATTATTGAGATCACTCATTTGATATAGTCGAAGGTACTAGGCTCATGAGTGATGAATCCTCCTTACAATCTCCTAAGCCTGAATGGATCTTAAGTCTCAAGTTTGGAGAACCATTGGTTTTGTTTAAAGGCACCTAGTGTTAATGGTAAATTGTGAAGACTACTTGAATGCAATTAGACTACATCGATAATAGGTTTAAAACATTAAAAGTGAACTAGAGATTTTATGCAAAGTCAATTTCAAGTTATTAATGGAGTCACCACTGTAAGCACCTCAGCTTTTGCTCGAACTAGTGAAATCTTGCTTAGACTCCATCCTTTTATTGATCATCGAGGGGGATCAAAAGGACGGGGTCTCACATTTCTAATAACCCCTAATCATGGCATAAGATTGGACTAATGGAGGGTCCTTTTAGACCTTCTGCAATTTCAAAGCCCTTAGTCTAAATGTGGTCATCGAGGGACCAAAAGTAGGATAATACATAGGTATTGCTCTTAGGGAATGCAAAGTTGCCACCTGACTTTAGTCGGCATAAGAATCTAGGAAAGGCAAAATAAGTCAATTAGAAGACCCATTTCGTCTCCCCATCAAAGATCAAAGATCGAGTTTGAAAATTAGGTATTGCTTGGAGAAGAGGTTATACGCCTCCAAATCATTCAGATATTGGAATCTAGCCTTCTCGCATCTTTGGTTCATTTTTAACATTTTAGCTAAGTTATTAATTAGTCCAGTTATTGCCTTCAAGTATACATCTAAACACAATTCAATTCAATAAATTGAGTCATCGACTCAAAATGGGAGAGGGATCATGCATCATGGTATAGGGTCTTCATATACATTATCATCCATCCACACACATAATCATCCATAATGGGAAGGGGGTCATGTGACATGGCATAGGGTTTTCACATGCATTATCATCCATCCATATAAAATCTAACATTGCATAATCACAAAATCCATATAGAAAAGTGATTAAGACTAAGTTCATTATCTAATCCTAAGTAACCACCTATACCCAAAAGAATAAACAAGTTAGCAATGAGTCAAGCTAAAAATAAACAAGCAAAGAGAACATTAAATGAGTAAAAAAAGGCAAACAAGATTTAAAGTGGCCACCATAACATAACACCATAGTCAAGATATCTAACATATGACTACGTCCATGGTCATCACATTTTACCATTACAAATCGAAGTATATAGATTGCAATACACATGTACATATGCATGAGTCATGGATAGAAGAAAAGGAATGGACACAAACACACACATTTGGAGGGCATTAGATAGCTTTGAGGCAAAGATTGAAGTCTTAGGGTTATTACCCTCCCTCATACTGCTCATAAAGAGCTGGAACATTTAAGGCAAAACCTAACATTATAGAAGTTAGAATCCCACATCAAACTAAGGAATCAAAGAATAAAAAATACTATTCATATGACTACATATGAACTCTTGGACAAAGGGGACTACCAATGTCAAAGAAAACTCAAGTTCCTCACTTACTCATTGCCTCAAAGTGAAAACATAATAAAAAAAACATAACTTTAAGATCAAAGGAACAAAAAGACACAAAAGCTTTTAAGAAGAAAAAAATAAAAGTCACGAAGAAAAAAATAGAAGTCATTTAGAAAATCAACAAAAATCCATTTTTAAAGTGAATAGAGGTCCTAAGTCATTAGACCTCACTATATTCTATCACTGGAGTCACAAAATATCCCAAAAGATACCTCTAAAAGTAAGAAATATGAGAGAAATAATAAAAAGATGTTTTACTGTGTTACAAGGAACCTAGGGTATATAGCCATGAATAAGGGTTGTGCAGCTCAGGAAGAGGCTTGTACAGCCTACCAATAAGGCTATATAGTCCTCATTTTCTAGGTTTTGAAAATATAAAATGAGATAGAAAGGAAAGAAGAATAAGGGGAAAGGGAGTCATGGGTATGTCCTAGTGATATCTTTGCCCTTAAAAGCACATAATAAGTTCAATATCCTCCAAAAATTCTTAAGAAAATGCATAAAGATGAAGATAAAGGCCTAGTTCTACCTTAGAGAGTGGGACGAGGTTAGGGTTTTATTTTTTATATGTTTGGGTTCTTTGAGAAGTGATTTATATAGAGTAACCTTAAGGTTTCTAGGCCTCTGTCTTCCCTTCAAAATAGGGGGTATTTATAGGTGTTGGGGGGTGCATAGTATTAAAAATATTTCTAGGTCACTATGGATGCATCCAATCACAAAGAATGAGATGAATATACTGAAATTTGGGTTTGCATGTTGGTTGTATGACCATAAGAAGGTTATACATCCTCCTACTAGGATTGTCTAGCCCTGAGGTGTACAAAGGGGACCAATTCCAAAATGTTCCCTCTTTTATGGTTTTAAGAAGGTTTTGCAGCCATGGGTATGTTGTATAACCTCAAATTGAGGGTTGTACAGCCTTGCTTGGTGGGTTGTACACCCCATTAAGCTTGGCTGACAGCTTTGGCATAGGTTTAGGTTTGGTCTTTGGGCTTGGTCTTGGACTTGATCTTAGGCTTAGTTTTGGACTTCTCCAATCTAAGGTTTCCTATGGTCTTTCATCCCTTCATTAGGGCAATTCCCTTTGACATTAGGGCAATTTAGTTTAGTGATTTCATCATTGGGCTTTGCATCCTAATGCCCAAAATTTGATGCTTATAGGTCCTATTAAGAGTCATCACCTATAAGAAAAGCCTTCTGCCTCCACCACTTCTTGCAACTACACCTCCACAAGTCCCCTTTAGTCACAATACAACTACAATAAGGGTAGAAAATTGTTATAAAAATAAAACCAATAAAAATAAGTGTATAATTATATTTAACATAGGCTTTCTTTTGTAGGGTAGTAGTACCTATTCAATCATGAGGGTGTTCAAGCGAGCATACTTGTCGACAACAAATGTCTCTGCATGGTGATCCACGCTTAGCTTAATGAAATGAGGATAGATGCCCTCTATATCAGCCATAGGATTATTCCTTGCTAATAGGCCTAGCTTGAGGGCCCAAGCCTAACAACGAAAACAACATCAATTTAAAATAATAAAAATAGATAAAGATAAAAAAAAGGTCTAGGAGAAACTCGCAATGAGTAATCATCAGGCACCGCACATGTACTTCTTACCATTGGAACACCGATCCAATTGCTTGTACAAGCGCACTAATACTACAGACCCCCAATCAAACTAGTGTAAAAGCCTCAAGTCCTCCATCACTGGCACGAGGCAAATCTCAACCACATCGAAACCACTAGTGAATAGGGCCCTCGATAAGGTGTAGAGCAAAAAGCAGCGAGCATGTTGAGCTACTAACTCCTATGAGCTAGCATCAGTGACTAGAGGAGCACCAACCTGTATGTTAGATCATGCAAAAGTTTGACTCCCCTTAACTTGAGGAAAGTTATCGAGCAACCTGAGAATGTAATCCCTTTATAGTATCAGGTCATGCATACTAAAGTCAGTGGAGAAGGGGATACCAATAAAATGAATCCCTATTAGATATATGACAACTTTCGATGTGATGATTAGCTCCCTAATCAGTGGCATATGAGATGAGATTGCCCAATGGCGCGTGCAATTGGAAGAGACTCTCAGGTGGTTAGGCAGAGTAATGTTGGGGAGAATCTTCATGACACAAGCAGAGGCAAAGAGCGAGATAGAGGCAAAGGAGGACATTGTTAATCAACTTCAGTTTTCAGTAGTGGACAAGTGGCCCATAATAAACCACATGCTAGATTTATGTTATCACTCATCAATAAGCTTTAATAGTTCTTGAAGTTATTTTTGGTTTAATTTTTATTTCTAATTTAGATGTTTATGTTTTGTTAGACCCAAGATCTATGGATTCATTTATGTCTTTAGAATTTGCATCATTGGTGCATGGTGTAGTTAAATCCTTAGGATATGTTTTATATGTTTTAATGCCTATTGGAGGTAGTGTAATTGTAAACAAAGAATGTAAAACTTATCTAGTGCTAGTGTGTGGTGTAATATTGCCTGCAGATTTGATATAGATGAACTTTAAGGAATTTGATGTTATTTTGGGTATGGACTAGCTAGCAAAGCATCATACAGTTCTAGATTGTCACATTAAAGAGTTGATGATTAAATATTTAGTACAACTAAGAGTTATATTGTTAGGGAGAGTAATACTGTTACAACTTGTTTAATCTCGGTTGTTCAAGCTTTTCAACTAATCGCTCTACTAATGCTAGAGTCATTATAGGATTAATCCTCAAAGCCCACTTTAGCAGCATTCAAAGAAGATGCATAATCGTAGTCCCTTGGTGGGTGCAAACACTCAAAATCCAAAAAAAAAAAAAGAGATGCAAAGAAACTTCAAATGGATGAACAAAAAAATTCAAAAAAATAAAGTAATTAGTTTAGCCGATAGGGGAATCATTCAAACATTTTTCAAAATTAATTGTATTTAGAAATTCTGCAAAAATTCTGAAAGGCAGCTTAAAAACCACATAGAGACAGCCAACACAGAATTGACAAAATGAACTATTGAAAAAACAAATAATTGATCTATTTATCTATTTTAGGTAAGTGCTATAATCCCTAGTAGATTATTTCATAAATAATTTCACCAAGTTTTCATGTAAATCACCTAGAAAAATAGAAGCACACAAATGGAGGTAATAATCAAGTCGACAAACAGAGAAAAATTCTAGCATGGCACCTAGGATCTACAATGTTAGAAAATCAAAATGTAAAGAAAAAGAGAAATGAAAAAGGGCACCTGTCATTCTCAAGGCAGATCTTGCTAAATGACGATGCAGGTTACAGACCATTAGTGTATCACCTTATGACAAAAAACCTACTGGAATCATCTTTGTCATCATAACCATTAAAGGGCTTACCTTTGTGAACCCCTACTAGGAATACAATTACTCCAAGGCATTGTGTGTGGCGATGTCCTCGTCAAAAAATTCATTTAGAACATTGAACATTTTTGTCATCATTGAAACCAGCCATGGTGTCACCTTTAAAAGCACAGGAAAACCTAGGAAGCTAAGTCTGAAAGCTTTTAGGAGTGAGAAAGAAAAGAAGGAGAGAGAAAGACAAAGCAAGACAAATGAAGGGGTCATTGTCAAGGGGTTTTATATAGTGGGATTGGTCTGTACTACCTAAGATGATTTGTACAGACCACCCATTGTGTTGTGTTAGAAGATTCTGTCAAGTAGTCTATACACACCACTAGAAGTTAGTAAGCCCAAATTGAACCCTTCAAGCCTAATTTCTCAAAGTTGAACCCTTTAAGCCTAATTTCCTAAAGTTAAACCCATCAAGCCTAATTAACTAAATTGAACCCTTCAAGTCTAATTCCCCAAATTAAACCTTTCAACAAAAATTTCCTAAATTGAACCTTCAAGCCCAATCCTAAATTGAGCCCTTCAAGCCTAATTTCTCAAATTGAACAAGCCTAATTTTCCAAATTACCCCTTTCAAGCCTATTTTTTCAAAGATGGCACCATGAAGGCCTAAAATGTTAGCAACTATCCAACTCAACAAATAGATTATCCTTACTCTTATCAAAACCTTAAAAGACTTATTTAGCCCTTCAATACACCAATTAAATTACCAATATACCCTCTAACTGTGAGCTTAACTTTCATAAAGCTTAAGTACACATCCAAAAAGAGATTCACCACCACAGAAATATCTAGACCTATAAGAACAATTTTTGTTTTACAAACGTAGGCACAAGTCCACCACTGTAAGACATAAATTAACCTCTCAAAACAGTCAGAAGGGCTTTAAGAATACCAAGTCATCTTTGACATGCTAGAAGGGTAAAAATGATATGAGATCAAACTTAAAGGTTATCCTTGAGCTAAAACCACCAGCTAGAAGGATTAAAATACTTATAAAAGATTCGAGAACATTATAAACTATAAGAATTTCCTCAGTACCTGCTAGAAAACTGCTGAGAGATATAACAACACCTGATACCTGCTAGAAAGTTTCATAACTTCCTTAATACTTGCTAGAATGCTTTTGAGAGATATAACAACACTTGGTTCCTATTAGAAAGCTATCAAAACTTCATCAGTAGCTATTAGAAAGTTGCTAAGAAACACAACAATACTTGGTACCTATTAGAAAATTGTTAAAACTTTCTCAATACGTATTAGAATGTTAAAGGATACAATAACACTTAGTACTTACTAGAAAGCTACTAGAACAAGCTTTAACACCTACTCAAGGAACTATTAAAGAATTGTATCATTTGGTATCCTTACTAATGCTTATATTCTTTACATTACTTTGATGAAACTTATTCAAACAACCATTTCTTGAATGTTATTTTCCAAGCCTTATAAAAGTAATAGGCAAATTGTAAGAATCAAACTCTAGGCCTCAGGATTTAAAGAATGATGATGAAAATCACTGAACATATTTCCTAAAATGCAAAGCAAAAATTGCTAAAAGAAGAGGAACAAGGCCTTATGACACCTTGGAGAAGTTTAAAACCAAGCTTAAGCCCAAGCTAAGCCTAAATTGCCAACCTATATTAATGGTTTATACATCCCATTTAGCATGGTTGTACAGCCCGATAACTAAGGTTGTATAGGTCACTATTAGGTTGTATAGCCCTGCCTTAAACCCTAGTAGGGGAACCTTTTAGAACTGGTCCCCCAAACCCTTGGTTGTATAACATTATATGTTGGATGTATAACTTAACCTTGGTTGTACAGCCCGCATGCAAACCATTAATTCTAAGAGATCCATCTCCTTCACTTTGATTACATATGAACATCCTATAACCAGAATAATTTTTAGCTCAGGTACACCAATTCATCTTCTATAAATACCTCCTCGTTTGAAGAGGAAAGGGAGGCTTGGAAACCCTAATATTACTCTACTGATATTTCTCCACATTCACCCTTTTAGCATAAAATCCCTAAACCCTAACTCATTCCATCTATCCCTAAGGTATAACAAGGCCTAATCTTTACACTTTGGTCCTTAAACATTTTAAAGGATATTAATTATCTAGTGAGCCTCTAAAGGCAAAGGACAAAAAAAGGCATAAGGCCTTTCCTCTTCTTCTTCTCTTCCCTTTCCTTTTCTTTACTTTGAAAACCTAGAAATTAGGCACTATATAGCCCTAATCTAGGTTGTACAGCCTAGCTTCTCAAGGATAGTTTGTAAAAAGCTTTCTTCTTTCACTCGAATTTCCTCACTTTAAAGTAACTTTTTATGACTTTTTTTTGCTCCATTGCTAGAATGGGGTGAGGCCAAGTGACCTAGAACCCCTATTCACTTTAAAAATGGAATTTTGAACAAGTATTAAATGGTTTTATAATGCATTTTGTGTTAATACTCCATCTTCTGCCATATTTTGATAGATTGGTACTTTAAGTGTTCTATTTGGATTAGATTTGACAATAACCAGGTAAGGAACTTAGGGTTCCTATGACCTTGGGAGTCTTCTCATGGTCATGATTATTTCCAAGAATAATATTAACTTGTTTATGGCATGCTCTTTAACAGCTATGAGGAGGAGGGTTTCATAACCCTAAGATCCCTTTTAACCATCTTTGCCTTAGGCCATCAAACATTCTCCAAAGTGTCTTATACTTCATATGTATGATTCTTCATGCTTCATGATCCATATTTGCATTTTGCCTTGAATTTTATTTTGTTGAATGGTTTATATGGTATTATAATGTTCCATTATAAACTTAGACACATACTTAGGCACCTTGACTTTGAAAATATGGTAAGATGATTAGCGTTATTTGATTTCCTTCATATTATTTGTTTTAATTACTAACTTATGCATTTTTTTTATAATGTAGGTGTTTGTTTGGGTTAGAATATATTGATGGTCTTAATAATCATCTTTGATGATAAAAAAAATGATGATTATATATGATGTAAATGTGTGGAAATACATGTTTATCCCTATGCTATGATGCATGATCCTCATCCCCTTTGAGTTGTTGATTTGTTCGTTTGATTCAATTTGTTTGCACTAGAGGCATGCTTAAGATCATTAAAATGGACCAATTAATAACTTGGTTAAGATATTAGAAGTGAATCAAAGATACTTGAAGGTCGGATCCCAACATCTAAGTGATTTGGGGGTATCTAACCTCTTCCCTAATTTGTACCTAACTTTTGAACCCAATCTTTGATAGGGTGAAGACAAAATGGGCCTTTTAATGGACATAGCTTACGAATAATTTTCAACCAAGTCAGGTGGCGACTTTTAAACCAAAATTGGTAACAACTCTACAATTCTTAGGGATAGTACTAAAGCATTATCCCATTCGGTCAACGGCCATAGCTTAGTCTCAAGGCCTTGATCATGCACAAGGCCTAAAGGATCCCCTGTTAATCCCAACATATGCCACTTCTTGAGGCATTACCAATGTAAAGATCCTTTTCCTCCCAACCTTTCGTTAGTCAATAAAAGGATAGAGTCATAAGCAAGATTTCACTCATTTCAGCGAAAACACGAGGTGCTTAGAATAGGGAATTTATAAAATGTAGTCATGGTAGAACCCATGACTCACCAAAGAGAGAGAAGTCAATAGATTTGAATTCCATAGAAGCATCATACCAACCATAAAGAGATCAACCTATTGATAGAGTTAAATCTCTTATACATTCTCATGTATAACACATACCTAATGGGAAACCACAATATAGAACATGTGAATAGACAATATAAGGTCTAGAAAATCAAAGAGAAGGAAGGTATGGCAAATTGAGAAAATAGGGTGTAGTAGACTTTAGTGGTACCATAAATTCAATAGTGGTAGATACCTGGCTAAAAAGAATAGAGTTTTGAATTTGGTGAAATGCACATTAGAAGAAAAGATTGATTATGCAGTATCAATGTTATAAGGGGATACATTTGATTGGTTGGAAATTATCCAGGAAGTGATATCTAGCCTCCAATACTTACATGGGATGTTTTTTTTTTATGATTTTAATAATAATTACATGCCATACATATATAATTATGATAAAAGATTATAATTTATGAATCTAAAATAAGGGAGAGGATTATAACTAAGTATGAGGTAAATTTTAATCAATTATCTCATTATGCATAATTTATGATAGCCACTAATAAAGGCTAATATCAAAGTTTGAAGAGGGATTGAAATATGAGATTAAGAGCAAAATCACAACTATAAATATTAAGAGTTATAACAAGTTAAAAGCTACTATAATCAGGGTGGAAAAATTACAAAAAGAAAAGATAGAGCAGTAGGCAAAAAGGGGCCCTAGTGATTTTGTCAAAAGTTTTAGTGGAAAGAAAAGTAAATGTAGAGATTATATACCATCATAGTCTAGTGCCAAGAGTGGTCACTCTAGCTATAGACATAAGGGGTTAAGAGTGTCATCTTATATAAGTAGAGGTTAAGGCTAAGCTATGTAACAATGACCCTCAGGTGTACATTATGAGAGGTAATATATAGGTGAATGTAGAAAACTAGATGGTAGGTGTTGCTTTTGTGGGTCTTTGATCATATACTTTGAGATTCTCTAGAAAGGTCTAGAGTGCCAGAGGGAGGAAAAGGAAGAATTGCACCAGAATCCATTGTTGAAGTTCCAAATGCAAATGGTGCTAAAGTACCTTTTAGTAAGAGTAGAGGTAGTGGTAGAGTAATTACAGCTGGTCAAGGTATGAATATATCAGAGGGTCAGAGTTCTAAACCTTAGGCACAGGCTAGAGTATTTTCTATAACTAGGCAAGAAGTCATTGCTACTTTAGAAGTAATCACTAGTAAAATTTTTCTCGATGATTTAAAAGTTGATGTATATTAATTGATCTTGACTCCACACATTCATTTATTTCATTGAACATGGCATCCTAGTTATGTAGTAAGCATCAACCTTTAGGTTTTAACCTATGTATGACTACTGCTTTGAAAGATGCGATGATTATGAATAAGGTATATTGTGATTATGTGATTCACATTGATGACACTAAGTTGAATGTTGATTTAGTGCTATTGTAACTCTGTGAATTTGATGTGGTATAAGACATGGATTGGTTGACCAAATATCACACAGTAGTGAATGGTTTTATTAAGGAAGTTATTTTGGAATCTCCAAATCAGAGAAGGGTTGTGTTTTAAGGGGAAAGATAAATTGTACCTGCATATCTAGTTTTTTCTACAAAGACTTTTCAAATGATTAAAGGTGGTTATGAAACTTATCTGGCACATATGGTAAACATAAGGTTCATAGATGAATTACTTGAGAACATTCCTATGGTAAATGAGTTTCCACATGTATTTCCAGTTGACTTACCCAATTTGCCACCTGACAGGGAGATAAAATTCATAATTAAGCTAGTTTCAGGAATGACACTGATATCTATTCCACCTTATAAGATGGCTCCAGCTGAGTTGAGAGAATTGAAGACTCAATTTTAAGAACTACTTGAAAAGGATTCGTCAGACTTAGTATACCACCTTGGGGTGCCTTAATGTTATTTTATTAAAAATAAAGATGGGGCAATGATGTTGTGCATTGACTATAGGCAATTGAATCAGATTATTGTGAAGAATAAATATCTTTTGCCAAGAATAGATTATGTGTTTGACCAATTGCAGGGAGTACAGGTGTTTTTTAAAATTGACTTGAAATCAAGTTATTATAAGCTTAAAACTTAAAACTTGAATCTACCAAAGATTGTTTTTCGAACTAAGTATAAGCATTATGAATATTTGGTGATGCCATTTGGTTTGACCAATGCACCAGCTACATTCATGGCTCTTATGAACAAGGTATTTCAACCTTACTTGGATTGATTTGTAATTGTGTTCTTTGATGACATATTGGTAATTCAAAAAGCAAGGAGGAGCATGAACAACATTGGAGAATTGTATTGCAAATTATGAAAGAAAAATAGTTGTTTCCTAAATTAAATAAATGTAAGTTCTAGATTGATCATATGGTATTTTTAAGACATGTAGTTTATAAAAAAGGGCATAGAGGTGGATCCAAATAAAATTAAAGCAATAATAAAATGGAAAACCCTAAAGAGTGTTATGGAAATCTGAAGTTTCTTAGGACCAGCAGGATATTGTCATTGATTTGTTGAAGGCTTTTCACTTATAGCTACTCCTTTGACTAAGTTACTTAAAAAAAATATAACATTTCAATGGTCTAAAGCATGTTAGAAGAGTTTTGATGAATTAAAGATAGATTAACATATATTTTGGTATTAGTCGTTCTTACAGGTAATGAAGGATTTATAGTTTATAGTGATGCCTCTCATCATGGTTTGCTATGTGTTTTAATGCAACATGGTAAGGTAATTGCATATGCATCTAGATAATTGAAGCCTTATGAATTATCTTATCTAGTGCATGACTTAGAACTTATTGTTATTGTGTTTGCTATGGAGGAATTACTTGTATGGAGAAGCCTTTTAGATATTTACATATCACAAGAGATTGAAGTATTTATTAAGTTAGAAAGAATTAAACATGAGGTAGAGGTGGTGGTTAGAATTGCTAAAAGATTATGATTGCACCATTGAGTATCACCAAGGGAAGGCAAATGTGGTAGTATATTATTTATGTAGGGAATCAAAAAGCAATGTATAACTCATTTTCAGGTATTTCCACTATCTTATTTAGTTCAGCTATGAGCTATGAATGTGGACCTAAACATGTAAAAGAATGGGGTGTTGATTGCTACTTTTCAAGTGAGACAAATATTGCATGAACAAATTAAAAAAGCACAGGGCAAGATCTAAAGTAATAGAAAATTATTAATAAGGTAAAATAGTGGAGGCACGTTGATTTTGATATTTGAAATGATGCATTGATATTGGGATCTCGTATTTATGTTCCTAATATTGATCACTTGAGAAGAGAAACCTATAAGAAGCACATAATGCTCCATATGTCATGCATCTAGGAATGATGAAAATGTACAGTACCTTGCAATCTCATTTTTGATTGCCCAAAATGAAGAAAGAAGTGGCAACCTATGTTTCAAAATGTTTAACTTGTCAACATATCAAAATAAAACATCAAGCAGTTGTTAGAAAATTGAAATAATTGATTATTCTGATATAAAAATGGGAAAGAATTATCATGAACTTTGTATATGTGAAGCAAATAAGGTTGCATTGATTATTGCCTGTATGTTTGAACATAAGTCCCAAATCTTTCAAGAATCAAGCAATGGAATGTTTGATCTTCAAATTCCAACTAAATCTTTAGAAAACTTATTTCTAGTAACCTAAATTATAAATATTTATTTAGTTTAGAAATTAAATTAACTAAGCCAATTTAAGATTAAAATCAACTATTGTGAAATTATTAAGCCTTAACTCAACAATCTCACAAAATCCTTTAAAGAACTTAAGAACAAAAATCAATCTCACAAGTCCTTTCAATATTTGACTTGTTAGATTTATCTCCTTAAGAACACATTTTGGGCTCTTTATCCATGCCTTAGTCGAATGTTATTAGGCCTTGGTCATCACTACATGTTAGGCTCCATTAAATCAATCTAATTGCACCATTTAAAAGGTCAAAGTTCAAAGCACATTGTAATTGGGCCCCACGCATCTTCTCATCTTCTTGGGCCAATCCAAGTGTAATTCTTCTTTACATGAAAGCTCTAATTACATCTTTAAACTTCTTTAGCCTTCCCCTTATGATTAGGCTCTAAAGTTGGAGTGGATTTTTGGACTTGCCATCCATGTTTGCATTTCTCCTTCCTCAAAGGGATTCATCTTCAAATCAAAACCAAAAAGAGACAAATTAGTAACATTAAACTTAGCACTAACATTATAATCACCAAACGAGACTAACTTGAAAGCATTATCATTAACCCTCTTTAAACTTGAAGAGATCCATCTCCCCTAGGGTTTAGTTTACTTTTCCTAAGATTAAGAAACCTCTCTTTTCTTAAAGTATACACAAACCCAATCTCTTGGTTCAAATACAATTCTAACTCTTCCCTTATTTGCATTTTTGGCCCATTTTCATTCCTCTTTTTTTATGTTCCTAATTTTTAGCAATTGCTTAACAAATTCAACGTTCTTTTTACCTTTCATGTCCCTACACAAATTAAAAGGAATATGGGAAAGATCGAATAGACTCAATGGAACAAAGCCATAAATAATCTCAAAAGGGAAATAATGAGTGGAAGATGAATTCACACTCCTATTATATGTAAATTCTATATGTGGCAAACAATCTTCCTATGATTTAAAATTCTTTTTTATATGAACATGCAAAAGTTGCCCTAAACTTTTATTAACAACTTTAATTTTTCTATCATTTTATGGGTAACAAGATGCAGAAAATAGTAATATAGTTTTCAATTTACCCCATAATGTTTTCCAAAAGAAACTCAAAAATTTTGTATCCATGTCACTAACAATCGTTCTAGGCATACCATGCAATCTCACAATTTCTTTAAAAAATAAATTAGTAACATTTATGACATCATCAGTTTTATAACATGGAATAAAGTGAGTCATCTTAGAAAAATGATCAATTATAAAAGTACTATCATTACCATGTTTAGACCTATCTAACGTTGAAACAAAGTCCATAGATATATTAATCCAAGGCATACTAGGTACGGGGAAAGGCATATAAAGTCCACGTGGTTTTGATTTAGACTTAGCTTATTCGCATGAAACACATCTATCACGAATTCTTTCAACATTAACATGCATATTGATTTAATAAAAGTGTTCAGGAAATACATCTAAAGTCTTTTACACAACAAAGTACCCCATTAGCCCATCAAAGAATTAGTCATACAAAGCTTGTTATCTTTAAATAAAAATCCACCATGCTTAAAATAATTCTCAAAAGAAACTTTCTCACAGTTTTTAAAGTACATACTGAAATCAACATCATTAATATACAAATCTTTAATTTAATCAAATCCTAACAATTTAGCATCTAAAAGAGAAAGAAGAGCATACCTTTGAGATAGTGCACTAGCCACTACATTATCCTTACCTTGTTTGTACCTTATTACATGTGGAAAAGACTTAATAAACTCACTTCATTTAGCATTTGTTTTATTAAAATTTTGTTTTCCTTTAAGGTATATTAAAGACTCATGGTTAATATAGATTACAAACTCTTTAAGCCAAAGATAGTGTTGTCATATTTGCAAAACCCTGACCAATGCATACATCTTCTTATCATAAGTTGGGTATTTTAATATAGGCCCATTAAGTTTTTCACTAAAGGAATCAATAGGCCTTCCTTCTTGCATTAAAATAGCTCTAATGCCCAAACCTAAAGCATGACATTCAATTTCAAAAATGTTAGCAAAATTAGGTAAAGCTATTCAAGGTGCACTAGTTAATTTAGACTTTAACAAGTTAAAAACCTTATCTTATGCCTCTGCCATTGAAAACCAACATTCTTTTAATAATATTAGTTAAAGAAATTGTAATAGTGTTAAAATCCTTTACAAATCTTCTATAAAACTTGCTAAACCATAAAAAGATCTTACCTCACTCATATTGGATGAAATCAACCAAACCTTAATACCACTTACCTTTTATTCATCAAATTCAAACCTCAATAGCACTTGCCTTTTCTTCATCAAATTCAATTCCTTCTTTTCTAACAACAAAACCTAGAAAAACAAGCTTAGAAGTATAAAAAGATTACTTTTTAAAATTAACATTCAACTTTTCTTTGTGTAAAATATCAAAAACTAACATAACATGTTTTATATGCTCTTCTAAAGACCTAGAATAATTAAGAATATCATCTAAATAAACAATTAAAAACTTACCTAAGTATGCATGCAAAATTTGATTCATTAATCTTAGAAAAGTGTTAGGAGCATTAGTTAGCCCAAAAGGCATAACTAACCATTCATACAATCCATATTTATTTTTAAAACCAATTTTCCATTTATCCCCTCCATGCATTCTAATTTGATGATAATCACTTTTTAAATGAAATTTTAAAAACATGCATGCACCATGCAACTCATCAAACATGTAATCTAACATAGGAATTGGATGCTTATATTTAATTGTTATCTTGTTAATTACCCTATAATCAACACACATTCTCCAAGAACCATCTTTTTTAGGTACAAGTAAAACTAGAATGGCATAAGAACCCATACTTTCCCTTACCAAACCTTTTTTCATAAGCTCTTCTGCTTGCCTTTAAAGTTCCTTTGTCTCTTTAAGATTGCTTTTATAGGTCGAACTATTAGGAATTTAAAATCTTGAAATAAAGTCAATTTGGTGTTTTGTAACTCTCAAGAGTTGTATTCCATTAGGCACCTCTTCAGGAAATAAATCTATGAAGAAATTTGGTTAGTTCATCATTAAAAGAAAAACAAGTTAAATGCATGTCTTATATAAAAGTATAGCCATGAGTGTTTTAGCTAGCAAGGTTTTCCTCACATCCTTTTATTTTGCGTAAAAACTTTTTTCCATGCCCTCTCCTTTTGCATGCCATTTTTTTTTCTTTTAGGCATCCCCTCTTTGCTCTCCTTTTTCGCTCTAACCTCATGCCTCTTTAGGGTTTTCTTATAGCATTCCTTTTATGGAACTAATTCTTTTTCTCATTTATGCATCTCTTAGAATTTTTTTTTTTATCTTCATATATTTGAGAAGGAGATAAAAAAAGATAATACAATGTGTTTGCCCCCAAAATCAAATTCATATACATTAGAAAACCCATCATGTTTTGCCCTCCTATCAAATTGTCATGGATGCCCCAAAAGCTTGTGACTAGCTTGTATAGTATAAAATCACACAAGACCTCATATTTATATTTTCCTATTAAGAATGCAATTTTAACTTACTTGGTCACCTTTATTTCTCCACTTTCATTTAACCATTAAGGTTTAGGATGTTTCAAGGTTGGCAATTTCATCTTTTTAATAAGATAGGTATTTGTAGTATTAATACAACCACCACCATCAATTATAATCTATAAGTTGTCATTAATTCTACATCTAGCATGAAAAATATTTTCCCTTTGCTCCCAATCACCTTTGATTTCGGCACCTAAAGAACATCTAATCACAAAAAGTCCTTTACTTGTTACCTCATTAGGGTCATCATCCAATGAAGGCATGTCAGGTGTAGTTTTAACATCATCACTTACAATTTCACCATCTTTAAGCACCATGGTTCTTTTGTTAGGACAATCATGTGCCATATGGCCTCTTCCTTAACACTTAAGACACACTATTAAGCTAGTTTTCTTTGGCTTCCTAGGTTCGACGTTTGTAGAAAAGGTAGGCTTCCTTCATTCTTTTTAGGTGGTTCGAGCTTAGACTTACTAATGGGCTTATCAACAATTTTAAATTTGTTAGTTTTAAAAGAAGAAGAGAAATTGTGCCTAGAAGGATTACCCTTTAATTATACATCTATCTTCAAGACTAGGTGTTACAAGTCCTCCAAATCATTATAAAGGTACAATTCCACTTGGTTTGTAATCTTTTTACTAAGCCCACCTAGAAATCTTGCCATTGTTTACTCCATGGACTCCTCAATTTTGGCCCAAATCTTGTCACCTTTATTTCTTAATGGTATTATTCCATGCTTTTAGCACCTTGTACAAACTTTTGCAAGTTCTTGTGCAAATGCTCACAGTAATGGCAAGGTATAAATCTCTTTCTTATGATCCTTTTCATCGCTACCCAAGTATAAATATGGTCATCTCCATATCTTTTCCTTAGAATACAAAATATCTATAAATTCTACAGCAGCAACCTTAACATTTTTTTTCCTCACTATAGTTATGATAATAAAAAACAAAATATATTTTCTTTTCCCATGCTAGATCAGCCTAGAGATCGTTCTCACCATTGAAAGTAGGAATCTTCATCTTAATGCCATTAATATTATTATCTTGCTTGTTTGATCTTTGGGAACTATCATTAATTGATTTACCTTTCTCATCATTTTTTATAGGTCTCACATGTCTTAGCAACCTTAAATTGTAGTGGGTTGCATTAGAATTGGAGGCGAGTTGCATGCTCCCAAATTGTTCTTTCGCATTTTTTAGTTCTTTTTGTATAATAGCCATAGAATCTTACATAGCTTTCATGAACAATTTCCACTCTAAATCTTCTTTAGGATTTGCCATGGTTAGTAAATAACAAAAGAAATCCCCACAAAACACTCCCTTATGGGTTTACACTTAATAAAGTGGCACTTACACTTGTGTTTAACTCAAAATAGGCTTTTACCTTGTTTAAGGCCCACCATGCTTGCCTTTTACCTCTCAAGTTTCTTTTCTTTAAGTTCTTTAAGGACTAAGGTTACTTTATGTCAAATTAAGCCCAAATAAATCACAAACATTCAAAAATTAAACTTAGAAAGACTTAGAAAATAAAGGAATTAAAAATAAAATAATTAGTTTCTCAAAAAAATAAATTTTAAAGACTTAATTGCAATTTGAAGAACAAAAAGGATTTAAAAGCTGCAAAGTGGTGTTTTGAACTCAAATTTGATGGAAAATTAAGCTTATGACAAATGCAGAGCGAAGAAATAAAAAAAAATTTTTGGCTTCTTTAGGTGCAAAACAAGTTCTTATGCAATTTTCTAACTTATTATCTTTCTTTCTTTTTTGTCATTTTTATAAATTTTTCCCTTTTTCTCACCTTAGAAGTTTAAAACAAAATTGAAGATCAACAAATTACAAAGATCAATTCAAATCAATGTAAAACCAATTAGAAGCCAAATGGAGGAAAGGAGGAGTTTCAATTTATAATTTCCACTTTTCTTCCAATTTGATGAGTTTAGTTTGACCTTAGACATTGAAGAAACACCAAGCAATGATTATGACACAAAAAAAAAACAAAAAAAAAAAACAAATTGGATGGCGAAATCACAAGAAATTCAAATGGAAATAATGAACCAACCAAATTGTAAGTTCTTCCTAAATTTTAGGGATTTTCTTGTAGCAAGTGGTTCTAATCTAAAATTAAACACAAAATAAAGGCTAATCAATAAAAAAAACAAATTGGAATGGAAAGAAACAAAGAAATCCAACCAAAACAAGAAAAATAAGTTATTTTGCAAAGTTCATTAATTTAAGGAAATTTTGTAAAGCATATAATTCTAACTGATTTCAATGATAAGATAATGACTTATGATCATGAAAAAACTAATGTATTGATTTAAAGTGATGAAAAACATATTAGAACACAATGGTTGCAATATAAACTGAAATGAGCAAGAAAGAAGCAATGTTCAACTTTGCCTAGATTTTCGAAAATTTTGCATAACACATGGTTCCAAACAAAATTTAATGATGTAAGAATGAATAATAATGATAAAACAAGCTATTTTAATGATGGAAAAGCAAAGAAAACATATTGGACGCACAAAGGATGAAATAACCCAAATTAAGCTTAATGTAAGCTATATGTGATTTTAATGCAAATAACAAGATAAATAATGAATTTTAAAGATACCTTCCTAATTTTGAAACCTTGGCTTTGATACCAAATGATATGAATGAGGTTGAATTGATCCTTACCTATATACTTGAATACAAGTCCTAAATCTTTCAAGAATCAAGTAATGAAAGTTTGATCTTCAAATCCCAACTAGATCTCTAGAAAAAACCTATTTCTAGCAACCTAGATTATAAAGATTTAAAGTTATGTTAATTGAAACCCAAAATTAACTAAGCCAATTTAATATTAGAATCAACTAATTGTGAAATTATTAAGCCTTCACTCGATAATGTCATTAAGTCCTTTTAAGAACTCAAGAAGAGAAATCAATCTCAAAAATCAAATATGCCAAGAATATAAACAATCATTAAATTGCTCAAGTCGCCAAATGGAGGCTTATATAGCCTTTACAAAAAGCTTAAAGAAACATTAGGAAAACCCTAAGATGATTTGGCCAAGATGGTGGCCTCCTCAAAATTGATAAACAACTACCCTAGTTACAAAAGGAAAACTTAAACATAAAGAATATGATTGGCTAACATGGTTTGGCCATAGTGTTTTACCCTAGTTAGAAATCTCTACATGAAGCTACTTATAAGAATGAAAAACTAACAAGATTTTAAGTATGTATGGCTAAGATATTCAATAAATAAGGAATAATCCTAAAGAGAATAGGAAGACAATGCTTAGTAAACAAATCTTGGAAGTATTTTTAACTTGTGGGCTTTATCTTCTTAAGAAGATGCTTTGGGCTCCTTTTTCATGCCTTCGTTGAATTCTATTAGGCCTTGCTCATCTCCACATGCTAGGCTCTATTGGATCAAGCTAATTACACCATTTAAAGTGTTTAAGTTTCAAGCACCTTCTAATTAGGCTCCATGTATTTTTTCATCTTTTTAGGCCAATCCATCTATAATTCCTCTTTACATGAAAGCTTAAATTACATCTTTAAACTTTGTTAGCCTTCTCCTTTATGATTGGGCTTTAAAGTTGGAGTGGATCTTTGGGCTTGCAATCAATTCTTGTATCAATATAGGTTATCGGTACCTTTGAAGAAAAATGATTCTATATGAGTGATCATTGACCAATTACCAAAGTCAGGTCACTTTTTGCCTATTTTATGAGGTAGTTCACTTAAGCACTTGGCTAAGAAATATAGGATGAAATTGTTAGATTACATGGTTGTTCAGTGTCCATTGTATCATATTTCTATCTCAATTTAGGTGAGTTTGCGACAAGCCTTAAGTACCAAGTTAAGTTTCAGCACTGCTTTTCATAGATAGATTATCAAAAAAGACAATTCAGACATTTGAAGACATGTTTCAAGCTTATGTGATAAAGTTTAAAGGTGCATGGGATGAATATATTGCCTCGATTGAATTTACTTATAATCATAGTACTATATCAATGGCACCATATGAAGCATTATATGGAAGAAAATGTCAAAGTCTTATCTATTGGGATGAAAAAAGGATGTGCATTTTAAAAGGGCCAAAATTAGTGCAAAGACACTATGGATAAGGTAAAAGTAATCAAGAGCAAACTTAAAGCAGCACGAGACAAGCAAAAGGGCTACGCTGACTGACACAAAAGAGAAATGGAATATAAGGTGGACGATAAAATATTCCTTCAAGTTTCACCATGGAAAGGAATAATTTGATTCGGCAAAAAGGGAATGTTAAGTCCTTGATATATAGGGTCGTATGAGATCCTAGGAAAACTTGGCCCATTAGCTTACAAGCTAGCACTACCACTAAAGATGGCTCAAATTCATGATGTATTTTGTATGAGTATGCTCATAAGGTATTAGTCTGATATTGTATATGTACGTAGGGATCCAGAGACAACAATTACAAATAATATAAGTTATATTAAAGAACTAGTGAAAATCATTAGTTATATGATAAAATATTTACAAAATTGAGAAATTCTTTTAGTTAAGGTGTTATGGAGAAATCACTCATAAGAAGACGCCACATGGGAAACTAAAAAGAACATGAAACAACAAAATCCATATTTCTTTACAAGTATTAACTTTCAAGGATAAAATTTTTTATAAGAGGGGAAAGTTTTGTAATATCCCTATCCTCATTCATTAGCACCCTCACATGAACATATGTAATAAATGATCACTTAGATACATGCATTTGATAAGCACGATGATAACACTTGCACCATTACATTTGGGGCACTTCAATATATATATGTGATGTTTGCATAGTTACATGATAAATTATCATATATGGTGTGAACGTTATAATATCTTAAATTATGGATTTTTAGAACTTATTAAAAGTATAAGGAGCATACAAGAATTAGTAGAAGGATAGTGGTGGTGAAGAAGCAGAGAGAGGGACTAAAAGAGAAAATTTGAACTTTCAACCAATAGTAACAAGCCACCATGATTTTGTTTTATTATGGTAGGTATACAAATTGAATTCTCTTTTTTTAGGAGTAGATGATAGAGGAAAAAATGTGAGGAGTAAGAAGAAACCTTAAACTTTTCTATCTTTGGCAAAAAGGTAATTTATTTTATCTTTTATCCATATGAATTCCTCCCCCATAACATGTTAAAAATGCTTAATTAGTAAGAATTATGGAGTAATTATAAGTAGGGTTCACGTATGAAAGTTCTGGCATAGGAGATATAAAAGCTAAATTATGTTAATTTTGTCATTAGAGCAAACTATTGGACATATAATTTGATAACCCTAGAATTGGAATTATGGGAAGTGTAAAACATGAAAATTTTATATTTATGCCTCATCCAAATCCATGTACAATAGTTTTGCTAAATATATTTTATATGAAGATATATTGCTTCTTGATTAGGATTGATTCTCAACCTACTAAAACCTCCTCAGTCTAAGATTGTTCATATATTTTGATGACCTTATAGGCTAATTTATCTAAAGTGAAAAACATGAAAGTTGTAGTATGATATCCCCTCTGATTTCATATAAAATATATTTTCTTAATTTTTTATGTGGGTAGAGATATTGCTCTTTGATTATGACTAACCCACAACCTATGGAAACCTGCTTAATTTATTAATTCTTTTTTTCTAGAATTTGATGGCCATAGAATGAGAACTAGGTGAAGTGAAAAATATGAAATTTGTAGAGTTGTGTTTTATCTAGAATTTTGTAAAATAGTTTTGCAAAATATTTTATCGGTGATATGATATTTCTCGTTCATTGTGACTAATATTGAGCCTGAGGAAACCTGCTCACCTTGAGATTATTCATTTATCTTGATGACTTTATAAACTGAATTAGACAAGGTGTAAAACATGGAAAAAGTCCTTTATGTGTTTTATAACTACTAATCATTTTTACAATTAGATTTTTACAATTTGAGATATGGCTAAGATCATATGACTTTATTAGAATATGATCATATAGACCATATTTTTTATAGGCCTTATATTAACTTGAATTTTGGCTAGGTTGTATCGTCATGTGCCTAGTTTATGTAGAAAAAAGAATCATGTTGTTTGGATAGAAATAGAATAATTTATTATAGTGAAAGTATAGCAAGGTCATGTTACCATCTAAGAATAATAGGCATAAATACTAGACCTATTTGCACTGAATAATAACATATTTGCAAATCAAGCATACAAATTCACTTTGATCCATTAATAATATAAATGTGTGTGTGTGTGTGTGTGCGTGTGTGAGTGTGTGTGTGTGTGTGTGTGTCTACACACACACACACACACACACACACACACACACACACACACACACACACATATATATATATATATATACATATACATATGTATATCTACATATACATATGTATATCTACATATACATATACATATATATATATACATATAC
>CATIWR010395902.1:0-91785 GCA_949677035.1 Omphalea diandra
TTGTTACATGTTACATGGAAATAATATGATTATGTTATATTACATGTATATATGATTGAATTGTTACATGTTACATGGGAATACAGGCCAAGTGAGAATTAAATGCTCTTAACGATTACTTGGCATATCATTTGTGAATAAGCACTTACATATGAAACTAAAAGGTGCATTGTGACCAACTTGTCAAACACTTGCAAATTACAGGAAGATGGACCAATAGGTCCCAAATCATATGTTACATGAATCACATGAATATCCCGGGAGCAATGTTTGCATTGCTCGATCACGACAAAAACAAAGCTATTGCATTTGCACTTGCATAGTCAATTGTTATACTTGCAATGTATCTTGATGATATTTGATTATAGATTATGCCATGAGAATTTGATTATTATTTTTATTCACTGAGTCGCGACTCGCCAAATCGCAATTATTTTTCAGATACTGAAGCATAGAGTTTGGACATTTTGGTGCATAAAGTCTTGCATAAAGACACATGGAACATAGGTCATCGGCTGAATTCCAACTCTCTCTCCTTGTGTCATGTACATACATTTGATAGGAACTAGTTATGGTCACTGGTCCTGACATTAGTTAAAACATGTGTAGATTAAATACATATGGGATCATATATGTATGATGAATAAACCTTAATGTGTATGCATTTATGAACATGAAATGCCATGATTTGCAACTGAAGACGATAATTATAGTTGGTGGTATCAGAGGATTCAAGCACATGTGGGGCAGACATGCAAATCCCGGTGTGTATGACATCGCGGGGCCGACGGGCAAATCCCGGATGTTGAGTGCTCTGATAGGTACCAGCTGTAGCCACGTTGTGACGTTACAATTTGTGGTATCAATGCTGATTTACAAATGAGAACAATGGATATCACAGTTATTGGTTTGACAAGTGAATTTAGATGTTACAGTTTTGGTATCAGAGAGGGCTCAAGCATATGCAGGGTAGACGTGCAAATCCCGATGTGTATGACATCGTGGGGCCGACGGGCAAATCCCGAATGTTGAGTGCTCTGATAGGTACCAATTGTAGCATTACATTTATTGGTATCAGAGCCATATGAGTTCTATCAAATGAACAAGGTCGTCACACATACATTAAGAAGGTAGACAATCAATTTATTGATCAGAAGTCACAAAACGCCAATGTAAGTTAAATAAAAATTAGTGTACTATTTTCATTTTGAATAAATTGCAATTATAATAACTTCAATAATATTTCATAATGATTATTCATATTTATTAGGAGGCGATGAAGAAAAGTATTTCTATAATTGCTTTATAACTATTAGAGGGCTCTGTAGAAACTCAAATCCTTAATCAATTGTGCCTGGATGTTATTGAAGGATGCAAAAAAGCAGTGTACAAACTTGGCTCCAAGGCAACATCCAGTCATCCACCTGCTTGCACTAGCTTTTTCTCAGCCACATCACAGATGGCTCCTAATCAAGATTTAAAGGAATGCATTAGGAAATAGGTCTGAGAGGAGATGTAACGTGAGTTTGTTCAGTGATTTGCTACCTTTAATGCTCAAATGCAACATACCATACAACAAACTCTGACAACTATGTTAGCTACCATGCAGAGTCAAAGCCTCCAGTACTAGCACCCCTGGCAGCACCTTTGCTCCCGAAGGACGAGGATTAGTTAGAGGCACATGATGATGAGATAAATGATTAGGCTTTTTTTTTATATATTTATGTATCTTATATGTATAATGTTATTGTAAACATAATGCACTTTTATTTCAAAATTAGTAAATTAAATATTTTTTATATATTATGTTCTTTTTAATATTAATTCTAATAAAATATAAAATATAAATAAAATATAAAATATAAATAAAATATAAAATTTAGTAATATAAAATTTTTAATATACAAAATACTAAAAAAATTATAGCAATGGAATAACAACAAAAAATATTGTATTGTTGGAAAATTATCAAATTAGACACAGACTTATAATGAATATTTTTGTTGCTAAGCTTCGCGATAAAATTTCTATTGCTAAAATTTTGTCATTATTCCGTTATAATTTTTAGCAATAAAAAATTTTGTTACTATTCTCTATGGAATAACGATGAAAGTTTTCATTATTGTTTTGTCGCTAGGGCTAGCATTGAAATGTAAAATCCATTACTAGCCCTTAGCGACCACTTCTCCAATGACATACCTAAGTCCATCGCTAAAGCCCTTAATGACAAAATCTGCCTTGTTAACGATGAAAAATTATATTACTAATCCAATATATTTTATAGTGAAACATTAGATCCTTGAGTGAAGGGTTTGAGAGTTAGGGTTTTGTGTTTAGGTGGTTTTGTGGCACAATTTGAGCAGAGTAACCTTAGGGTTCAAGAGCCTCCTTCTCCTTTTCAAATAAGGAGGTATTATAGAGAAGGATTAATTGCTCCTGAGACAAAATAACTCTAATTGCACCAAATACATGACCTCTAGCAGATAGGATCAATTAACGTTTTTAAGTTATTTGTACAACCAAGAGATCGATTGCATAACCATATGCAAGTAAATAGTAACTATTCCAAAATCTTCTCTATGTCAAGGTTTAGAACATGGTTGTATAGCCATGTATGTCGGCTATGGTTATACAACCATCTAAAAGCTATTTAGATGGTTCTTAAGTTAGGCTTACTTGAGCTTGTGGGCTTAGTTTTGGGTTTGTTCCAAGATTCCCCTAAGCCTTGTTCCTTCCTTTTATAACATTTTCCTTACTCCTTTGGAATTGATTCTACTATTTCTCATTACTGGGCTTACATCTTAGGATCCCAAAATCTAATACTTATAATTTGTCCCCTGCTTTTATGGGCCTTGGAAAATGATATTTGAGAAATAACCATTGAACAGGGCACAACAAAACAATGTTGAATAGTAAACATTAGAGAGGATGTCAAATGATACAACTCTTTAGTAGCTACTCAAGTAAGCATTAAAGTCCTTTAAATGTCTTAACAACTTTTTAATAGGTATTAAACTTATTCTAGTTGCTTTTTAATAAGTATTAAGTTTGTTCTGGCAGCTTTCTAGTAGATACTAAGCTTATTATTATAGCTTTCTAGTAAGTACTAAGTTGATTCTTACAACTTCATAGTCAGTACCAATGTTAGTCATGTGCTTCCAATAGCTCTCAAGCAAGCACTAGATGTCTTAGCAACTCTCTAGCAAGTACTAAGCTTGTTTTGATAACTTTTTAGTAGGTACCAATGTTAGTCATGTGCTTCCAGCAGCTCTTTAGTAAGTACTAGATGTCTTAGGAGCTTTTTAGTAGGTATTAAGTTTATTCTGATAGCTTTCTAGTAGGTACCATGTTAGTCATGTGTCTCTACCAGCTCTCAAACAGGTATTCAATGTCTTAATAGCTTTCTAGTAGGATCTAAGTGTTAGTTATGTGCCTTAGGGTAATGCTTGTAACGAATATTTCCTTCATAATGTCATGGTCACAATTTTATTAAATATCTCTTTTATATTTTGTTTACGGCTAAATCATAAATTTCACGAATTGTTAATTTTACCTAATGGCATCAAGTATATGACTTGATAGTAAAACCTTTAGGTGTAAAGAATTCTATTCTAAATTATCTCCAGTTGATCATTATTGTTGGGATAATAATGAATGAAGACTATTATGTGTTTTGTTTGATTACTATGTTTTACTAGTCATGGATATGTGATATTAAATCAAACACGTAAATATATATTTAAGAAACACTATATTGGATCGACCTACAATGAGAACACTACATGGATTAATAGTCATAAGTGTTTCTCATACAATAGTATTAACTTAATCCTCTGAACTAAAATTCACCATAGATTCCAATATGGTGAACTTCATGTTTTGATATAGTCTAACACTATCTTTAATTGAATGATCATATAAACTAATATTAGACATTAAGTAAATCATATAGAGGAATATAAGTGATTGAGAAGAAATTTGTTTCTCATATATTTATGAGAAATATATCTATAGGCCCCTCAATAAGTTAGATTGAAGAGATTGCATGACCATGCGATAATGAATTGATAAAGGATATCATTATCATTTTACATCAGTTTACTTAGAGATCAAGAAAGAATTGAACTATATAAGGATGACATGATTCATGCCTTATGATCAATTGAGATATAATGTTAAAAAGAATTATAATACTATTTGTAAATTAGGTTAAGTCAGATTATTGACTTTCACATAATTTGGGTAGTCATAATATCTTACTAGAGGGCACTTATGACTTGTAAACTACAAATAGATTTTGGGCCACTACCAACATTATGTGAGCCTATAGGGTACACACATATAACAGGCCCAAAACAAAATAGTATTTTTCTACTCTCTCTAAATATATATTAAGATAATTTGAGATATTATCTTGTTAGATATCTTTATCATTTTAAAAGTTAAAACAAAAGGGAATATCTAGTTGTCTATATTTAATGAAATATAGAATTAACATATATATATATATATATATATATATATGTTAATAGTTAAGATATGTACATATGTTCTTAAGGTTTTCATGAGATATAGAACATTAACATTTTTAAAAAACATTTTTAAAAAGAGAAAAACCCTAGTACTAGCACATTTTCATTTTGGAGATAGTCTGTTCGTATGGATACCTACAAAGGACGTTCATCAATTTGGTAGTGTTTGAATTTGACAATCTACACTTCAAGCTTGAGGTTGGTTGTTACTGGTGTAAAACCCCTCTTTACCTTCCAATAGATCTATTACCTTTCACATAAATTGGTATGATTTGCATTATTTCCTTTAAATTCAATCAAATCACAGATTTTTTGTGGGATTCTATGTAAGAAAAGTTTTTTTTTTTTACTGTGTTTCTTCTACAAATCCCAACACTAAGCTTGTTTTGGTAGCTTTCTAGTAGGTACTAGTGATAGTCATGTGCTTGCAACAGCTCTCAAGCAAGTGCTAAATGTCTAAGCAATTTTCTAGTAAGTATTAAGCTCGTTATGGTAGCTTTCTAGTAGGTACCAATTTTAGTGCTTTCAATACCTCTCAAGTAGGTATTACATGTCTTAACAGCTTTCTAGCAAGGACTAAGCTTGTTTTGATAGCTTTCTAATGAGTATTATTGTTAATTATGTGCTTCCAACAACTCTCAAGTAGGTATTGGATGTCTTAGTAGCATTCTAGTAGGTACTAAGCAGCTTTGTAGCATGTACTAGAAGAGGCTTTATAATCTTATAATCATTCTGATATGAAAGTGGATTCAAAACCTTTTATGGCATTCACTAGGGAGAATTTTATGTCACAGCAAGCCTTTTAGCATTTGTTAGGGATATATCTATCGTTTGGATAATGATTCTAGGGCTACAATAGTTCAGGAAATCTTTTGGTAATCACTAAGGATAAATCTTAATGTTCTAATGGTAATTTTATAATTTCAGTTGGAATTTTGGGATTTTAAACTTTACTTGATAGCTCTTGGAAGGTTGAGGGCAATTTGGTCATTTTATCACAGGCCAACTCATTCCTACTCTTTCTTTCATTTTTCTCCATTTGCATTACTTTACTGTTTTGTATAAATATAAGGTTGTCTGTATAGCCAACTTAAATGGAGGTGCAATACGATAGTTTAATTCTAGGACACATAATGGTATTAATTATCTATATAAACAAGGCTTGCCTGTACAAAAAACCCCCTCTATATATAAGGTTGTCACTAGCCCTAACTCATTTATACAATCCCCCTCATTTTCTCCACTTTCTCTCATCACTACAAATTCTTAGACTTAGTTTTTTAGGTTTCCTTTGCGCAGAGATTTTGATGGTTGACTTTGACAATGTTATGTTTGATGCTCCAACTAAAGGAGGAGGACGTCATCTATGATGCCTTAGGAACCTTGAAGAATGTTGAGGGTTTCAATTTTGTTTCTCCCCTTGCACGTGTCTTGCCCAAGGTCATGCTAAAAGACATTAAGGTGAGTAAGGACATGCCAGTCATGTACAATCTATATTCCCATCAAGCTGGCACATCTTTGAATGTGGTAGTTCCAACATCTCCATTTCTTCTTATTTTAATTTTTGGTTTATTCTTTATTCTTTATTCTTTCTTCCACTTTAGCACTTTTGATTTTTAGGCACTGCCCTAAAATCTCATTATGTATGTGAGTATGAGGTTAGTTCTAAAAATTAAATTAGATTGTAGCACACTCATCTTTGGAATTTTAGAATTTATTTATTGATTATTTATTAGTAATTATTATCGATTTACGTGCTTATATTTGTTTATTGATTCTTATACATAAAAATAGTTTAAGTCAGTTAATGTAATAATTATTATAAATTTAAATACATATTATACGATCAAATAATTGATTCATTATTTTTTAGAAAATTTACCAAAATTATGTTGGACTGTGCCAATCCTTGTGAACTTTTGTAAATGTTATAGCTAATCTCTTATTAAAAATGAGGGTTCTTTATTACATCTCACAAGCATTTACACATAAAAGCATACAAAAATTTATCATTTTACAAGAAATCATAAGATTTATGTACCTGATGACTTAATTTTCTCTCTCACTTTAGCTTGCTTAAACTGCTTCATTCTTGGAATTCCTTCCTCAACCTACACATGAAATTATGATTTCCCCCATTATGATGTCGTTTCAATTTTTGGCTTTTAGCCTTTTTACCAAACTTGATTTGATCTCACACCTACACCTAAAAGAAGAATCAAGTTAGTAATGAATCACATGAAAACAAATAAGCAAAGGAATTTAAACTAAGCAAATAAAGGAAAGCAAGGTCCATAATGATTGCCATACCATATCCTCATAGTCAAGGTACCTAGCATGTATCTAAATCTAAGATAACCCATTCAATCATCGCAAACTAGAATTTACAACTCATAACACATATACACAAGTACATGAATCATGGATAAAAGGTAGGAAATGAACACATACACATGCTAAGCATTTAGAGGATATTAGGTGGCCTAAGGCAATCAAGTGAAGTCCTAAAGTCATTAAACCCTCATTCACCTTGCTCATAAAAAACTAAAACATCTAGGGAAGAACCTAACATAGGAGTAGTTAGAATGCCTAAAATAGTCTCAAGGATCAAAAGACTAGAAAATACTATTCACATGACTATTCATAGACTTTAACATAAAGAGGGATATCAACATTAAAGGAAGCTTGAGTTCCTCTCTTGGCTATCTCCTCAAGATGTCAAAACAAAAATAAGAAAAATAGAACTTGGTGCTCAAAGGGAACACAAAAACATAAAGCATCCAATCAAGGCATCAAAAAACTAGGAAACAATATTCACATGACACTATGCATTCTAAGACAAAAAGGATTACCCAGCAAGGGAAATTTGTGTTCCTCTCTTAGTTTTCTCCTCAAGGTGTCAAAACATAAATAAATGTTTGACTTAAAGTCCAAAGGAACAAGATCACACAAGTATTTTAAGTGAGAAAGCAAAGAAAACCATTTTGAGAGCTAACCAAAACTCCATTTTGACGTGAATAGGTGTCCTAGGCCATAAAGCCTCATCATATTCTATCAGTGAATCACCAAACATCCTAAATCCCCCTCCCCCCAAAATTAAGAAATTTGAAGGGAAGAATATGGAGATTTTATGTTAGATTGCAAGAAATCTAAGTTGTACAACCCAGGAAGAGGGTTGTAAGCCTACTAACAAGGCTGTACAACCCTCATATTTTGGGTTTCAAATAAGAAAAAAAGGGAGAAAGGAGGGAAGAATAAAAAGAGAAAGAGGAGTTTTTAGGATGTTCCAATAGTGTCTTTACCTTTAGAAGCTTATGGTTAACTTAATATACTTTAATATTACTTAAAGAATGCATAAACATAAAGGGAAAAAGGTCTAGTGCTATCATAGAGAGGGTAAAATAGGGTTAGAGTTTTAGTTTTATATTTAGGCGTGTTTGGGAGATGATTTCTATAGAGTAACCTTAGAGTTTTCAAGCCTCTCCTATCTTTTCAAAATGGGGGGTAATTATAAGTGTTAGATGGGCACACAGTACCAAAAGTAGTTTTGGTTGCACTGTGGATGCGTCTAATTATAGAGAAAATGAGTGTTATACTGAAATTGAGGCTTGCATATGGACTGTACAGCTAATAAGGGCATATACATCCTTATGTTAGGGTTGTATAACCTTAAGGTTCAATAGGGGGACCATTTCTAAAAAGTTCCATGACTTAGGGTTTTAGTAAGGCTGTATAGCCTTGGGGAAGGCTGCACAACTCATCTAACTTGGTTGGCAGTCCCTTGACTAGGCTTGGGCACTTAGTCTTTGGGATTAGTTTTGAACTTCTCCAAGGTTTTCTATGTTTTTCATCCCTTACTTTGGGCAATTTCCTTTTGCAATATGGGGATTTGGTTTAGTGATTTTCATCATTAGGTTTTGTATCCAGAGATCCATAATTTGATGATCATAGTTTGGCCCCTGCTTTGTGGGGCTTGGAAAATAACATTTTGATGAATGATGTTAGACAAGACATGACAAAGCAAAGTATAAAATGTAAACATTAGTAAAGATACCTAAGGATACAAATTCCTTAGCAACTTCTTCAGTAAATGCTAAGGTTCTTAGTTGCAATTTAGTAAGTGTCAAGCTTTCTAGCAGCCCTCTAACAAGTTTTAAGGTTGATTAGCTGCTTCCACTAGCCCTCGAGCAAGTACTAGGATTCTTTCTTAGTAGCCCTAGAATAGATACTAAGCTTCCTATCAACCATTTGACAAGTACCAAGGTTGATCATCTTCTTTCAATGGCCCTTGAGTAAGTACTGAAGTTTTTTCTTAGCAGCTCTTAAGTAGATACTAAGCTTTTTGGCAGCCCTCTTGTAAGTACCAAGATTGTTCTGATAACTCTCTAGGAGGTGCCTAGTATTTTATTTTTAATAGATCATTTCTTGTGATCAATATCACTTTTGCATTTCTCAATGTATGCTTTAGTCTTTCAGACTGATAATTCCTTGCTCAAGGGTGCCCCTTGAATAGTGTTTGTGTTATTAGGCCTTTCAAGCATTTGTAAGATTGAATTTGTACCTTTATAGCCCTTATGGCTGCCATGGGATTTCATCCTCATTTAAAAGTAATGGGCATGAGACCTAGATATGGTACGAAGCATTTCTTCAAATCTTGTTATTTTACAGAAATAGGAATTCTTTGGGTTTTGTCATTTTAAAGAGAGAAATCCTTTTTGAAAATAATTTTAGGGCTTTATAGAGGGTATGTTTGTCATTGAAAAGCATTATGATGATCTGATTTGAATTTGGTAATTAGAATTCCTAAACTCTTTAGTAAGTTAGGGGTATTTTAGTAATTTTGACATTCTTGGGCTTGAAGAGGGGTAAATGATATTTTGGTAATTTGGTCATTTCTTGGCTTGAAGAGGGGCAAAGGGTATTTTGGTAATTTGCTCATTCTTGAGCTTGAAGAGGGGTAAAAGGTATTTTGATAATTTGGTAATTCTTAGGCTTGGAAAAGGGAAAAGTGTGTTTTGGTAATTTTGTCATAATTGGGCATAGAGGAAAGGTTAAATTGGAATTAATAGGCTAGGAGCTGGGCCTGTCAGGCTTGAGCAGTGGTCGGGCTAACCAAGCCCACCAAGCCAGCTCAGCCAATAGGGTTGTATGGTCTGGGACCACAATAAAAGGGTCTCAGAGCCTTTCATTCTCATTTGTGTCATTTCTCTTCTCTCATTTCACTTCTTCACTATAGGCTTTAAACGTATCTCTTAGGCAACCTTAGCTCTTTCTGATGACCAATATGGTTAAATTCCATGATAATGAGATGTTCGATGTTCCAGAGGAGTTTGCTAATGAGGACCTTTTGACCCTCGATGCCCTCAAATTGTTGCAATCCAAGTGGGATTCGATTGAGTGATCCTACTGAGGAATGTGACTGCGAAGATGATTCTGTCAAGCCATCCTTTAGTTGATGACATACCAATGGTCTATAATTTGTACTGTCACTTTGTAAGAGCCATCTCAAAAGTTGTAGGTATCCTTTTTCTCCCTTTTCAATATTATTTTTATTATTTTTATGTATTTTATCACTATAGGCTTTAGATAGTGCCCTGTAATTTACTTCTTACTTGCGAACATTAGGTTAGCTTATAAAATATTAAGAAATAATTTCTAGGACACTCACCACTTATTTTGAGTGAGATTTATTTTTTTCTTCTACCAGCCTGGTTGATTGTCTTGATTTACATGACTTAGGCTTTGCCCTTTGTCCTACACAAGGAAATAACTGAAATTAATTCATGAAATAATTCCTAAATAATTAGGGTACACACATGAGTGAACAATTCATTGTTCATATAAATTTATCTATCTTGCAATGTTTTATTCCCAATTTTTTTTGAGTTCACTATCGTCTTGCCTTCAAACTATGACAATTGTGTAAATATTTTATTATTTCTTTTATTTTCTTTTCCTCTCTGTAGGGGATTGTCTCCTTTTAGAAATGAGTGGGTCTATTGGGGTGTGGGGTCACAATTTGCTCCCTCGAGTCATAATCCATCTAGAGGGGATTAAGATCTAAACCTTCTTGTGGATGCTACTCAAGGAGACACCAAGGATCGACTTATTGATGTTGCATGACTTGGTAGAGTGATGGATGGACTCAACCCACACTTTTCACCTACCCCTGGTTGGCGAGCTTATGATCACTCAAGGGACTTCACCTTCTTGATTGGGTTATGATATGTGAGTATTCCGCTACCTCTTAACTCTGGTGTTCACTACACATTTCTTCAGAGGGATTATTTGAGGAGAGACCTAGGCTACATTCCCCAGCTAAAGAGGAGTAAGACCATTACAAGGATGAGAATTCAAACTGGAACACCTATTGTTACTAATGATAGCTCCGTCGAGGTGGTCGATCAATATGGCTGTTGCTACTTATTATATGCCTTGTCAGAATCTGTGTTCTAAAATGCTTTTGAGGTAGCAAAATTGTGCCTAGTGCCTATGTTAAAGGATTTGGATTTACTGTACCATTTTGACTAGGGGTCTATAGCATCAGCGTATCTCTACCACTACCTCAACTGGTGCTCTCAAGGTCAGGGCTACATGTACAGTGCATGGAGAGTCCTCATCGTAAGTTTTGCTTGCTTTCTCAATTTCTTTATTCCTTAATTCCACCTCATCATTTTGAAGCTCATGTTATTTCTTATTGATGGGTATGGGCCATTGAGTTGGGCTTATTGTAAGGGCTGGATCCCGTAGACAATGTGGAGGGCAGTTATCCTCATTTTGCTCGGTGGAGTGCAGTGAGCAATAAGGATTCTCTTATAGCTACCAAGTGTGCACACCTGAACACGATCACCTTAGAACAAGTATTTTTCTTGCATGGACATCATTATATTAATCATGATTATCTATTGCATTGTTTGATATTATACTTACAGTGTTTTTCGTCTTTATTGCAATTGCACCTTAACTAGAGAGGTCCTATGGCAACATGGGCATTATAAGTAGTAGAGAGAGGCTAAGATCATTTTCCTATGGCAGCCATTTGATGGAGGGGCCCTTCATCTGAGAATGGTATCCTGCGTCTTTTATTGGTGTGATGGCTTAGATGAGCGTTTTATTCCACAACGTCCTCCTACGAGCTTATTTTGGGCAAAGAACCTCAAGGGTAAGGATTTTGCCTCAGCACTGTAATATCTGACAAGAAAGCAACTATCTTCTATAGGCATCCATTATAGATCTTGGATGATCAGTATGCTTTTAGGGAGCCTCCCTTTGTCTGATACGACCATTCATGTGTTCCCATGATATGCACTTGATTAGAGGATTGCCTTACAGTATAGGAGTCGAGTTACCACCACATAGGTGGCTCGAAGGCCTTCTGCTTATACTTATGCATCTAGCTTTGAAGTTGTTCGGGGTTGTAAATAGGCCTACTGATTTGCTTCAAGAGGCATGAAGCCTTTAGTGGTGGGTGCCTTAGCCTCTATGTTGGATAGCTTGGTAGAGTCCTACATGGCTTCGTTGATGGGATCAATGATGTCACTACAAATCACCTAATTTGTCTATGCTTTTGAGCCAACTAAAACCACTTATGTAAGTACTTTGTCCCTTTGCATTTATTATATATTGATCATATTGTCAATCATACTTCTAATGGCATTTATTCTTCCTTTCTTATAGATTCCTTACATCCAGGTAAAGGAAATGATGGACCTAATCACTGCGCTGAAGAGGACCATGACACAACAGATGTGCTTTATGCAAGTTAGTGAATCATAAATGAAATAATGCATGTTTACATGTTCATGGTTCATGCTTTATGTGCTTTATGCTCTAAACATCCTAACCCTCATGTTTCTTACAGGAGACAATCTAGTGCCAGAGCCATGAGATTAAAAAGAGGGACCAGCATATTATAAAGGTAGAAATAAAGATGAAGCGCCTAACCTAGGTAGCCAAAGAGCACAGATACGTGGATACAAATGGTAAGGCTGAAGGCAACCCCATCTAAGAGTGGAGGTAGCTGAGCTCTAAAGATGCTGACCTCTTTCTTTTCTAGCCATTTAGGATACTTTTCCCTTTTTTATTCCATTCCAATATATTTTATTTGATAAATATTTGTAACATTGCATAATTTAAGGGTGATTTGAAAGCCTTATTATTGGACACACTAGTATAAACCAACGTGACACTACCTCCTTCTTTTATCAAACTTTGATATTTTATCTGTTAATGCTAGAATCTATTGTGCATCTTAAAACATGCATTATTGCTCCTTTTTTTACATATATGCCTTATAGGACAGGTTCCCAAATTGCCACCATCCTTAAAAATAGATCAAGGTGCTACCCATCCTACCTCAATAGAGTGTAGCCTATATAGCTTAGCTAGAAGGCTATATAGCCTAGCTAAAGGGTTGTACAACCCTATAGAAGAGGGTTGTATAGGCCAGCTGCAAGGTTGTATAGCCTTAGTCAGGGGTTGTACAACCCGTGGGTCTGAGCTTGCTGCTATAAAAGCCCATCTCAACTTGCTCTCTTTATTTGCTTCCTCTAACTCCCAAATCATGGCAAGAACCTTTCTAAGGTCGCTCTTACCACAAGTTTGGCTTGACCTACTATGGTCTAGTCTTCCTACTCTTCATTACTTTTCTTTTGTTTGACTTGACCTGTGTTTTTTACGGGCAGTGTGTGACTTATGGGACACAACTACTCATATTTTTCACGTCAGAGATACAAATATTTGCCTTTTGCTAGAGGAGTTCGATGCTATTTTCGACTATCACGTCATAACTGCAGATCAAATCGCATTACCTCGGCTGGATTACCTATACATTAGGAAGATGGTAGAGTTGTTTGACTTACGAGATGAGAATGTGCCTAGGTATACGTTTGATGGGGAGAAGATTCTCATGGCCCCTTTTATCACTCTTTTCCCCTCTAAGGGTTATGCTTGAGCTGCTCATGCCCTCATTGTAGCTACTATTATAATGGGCAACTATCTATTGAGGAAGAAGGATGAGGAGATTGATTTATAGATCCTTCCTCTCTTTGAGGGGGCTGAGTTAAGGAGAACTTCAGTGTCGATGATATTGGGCTAGACTATTATAGACATTGACAGAGTAGCTTTAGGGGTCAACAATTCCTTTACAGGGAGCCCATTGTTGCTCCAAGTATGAATTTTTCCTGCAACCCTTTCTTCTTTCTCTCCCTTCCTTTTCCTTTTCTTTTTTTTTTCTTTATTCTTTCACTACCCTTACTTTTGCCTGATCACCCTTGTGGCTTTTTCATCCAGTGAGCTGTTCAATTTTGCTTAGGCCGCCCTTTTGGGTTTTCAACCTAACAAGTATTTTTCTTTTCTTCTTTTTTCTTCTCTTTTTTTCTTTTAGGTATGGTTGCAGGAGAGGCTAGGGCTATTAGTTGCACCAACTATAGACACGATGTTTACTATTTATAACATCACTCAAACCACTGTCTGATTAGACTACCCTTCATTAAGGCTGAATGGGCTGAGTGGATGTCCCACATCACTACTGCCTTTATCCACTGGAGTTGTCCCTAGTGGAACCCATCGCATGTCACTTTATAGACTTATAGAGACTGTGTCATACTCCATGCCTTGGTTTTAAGGATATTTTACGATCCTGCTTGCATGCATTTCCAGTTTTATGGCCCCAGTTTAAGGAGCAGTTCCTCCTGAGTCCTCTATCCAAGCGCTTTTTAGATAGAGTCAAGGCTACTTGGACCAGTAGATATATCTATGACTTTGTACTGGTCGAGATCCTCAGCCTGATGATGATGCAAACTACATAGCATGGTTATGTGACCTTTAGATATTAGGCATCATATTAGTTGATAGCGAATAAATATCATTTATGAGATAAAAACTATCTTATATTTAATTCTAGTTCAAAGACATGTATGACTAAATTCAATTTAATTTTGCAAAAGCATATTCGTTTGATATTATACTTAACATAAACCATTTACACTTTGCACATTACATATTAATTGAATGCATGACTCCTGCTTTTAATACTAGCACATTAGATTATTTAATTATCTTGCCCAATGTCTATATCTTGTTGACTCTCCATTTGTACATCTTTGCCTTCTCTGTCACCACCTAATCATCTTGTCCACGGTCCCCTAATGGTTTGTTGCACTTACTTGACTTTTATAATTTTATTTTTTTTTATGCTCTAACTTTGCCTAAGCCACCCTTTCAAAATTTCAACTTAGCAAACTTTTTTTTTCTTTTATTCATGCCCTGACTTTTACCTAAGCCACCCTTCAAAATTTTCAACTTAGCAAACTTTTTTTTTCTTCTTTTTCTTTTATTCATGCCTTAACTTTTGCTTAAGCCACCCTTTCAGGTTTTTAACTTAGCAGGCTTCTCTTTTTTCCTTTTCTTCTTTTTTTTTTCACACTTTACACGAAAATACTTCTTGAGCCGGTTTAGATTCATTGGCTTAGTGAATTCATTCCCATTCATATCAGCTAATTTCACTACTCCACTTGAGTATATTTGCTTGACCACATAATGATCATCCTAATTCAACTTGAATTTCCCTCAAGGATCCTAAGTTTGTGGTCAGGCTACCTTTAGTACCAGATCACCAACCTTTATCATGCTTAGCTTGACCTTCTTATTGAATAAGCGAGCTACCCTGGCTTGATACAAATGGATATGATACAGGGCCTTTAGTTCCCTTTCATCGAACAGAGCCAACTGTTTAAATCTACTTCTTACCCATTAGTAGTTAGGGACATCAGATTCAATCAATACCCTTAAGGACTTCACTACTAACTCAATTGGTAGTATTGCCTCTATCCCATACACCAAAGAGCATGTTGTCATCCCAGTTAACATTCTTATCATAGTTTGATAACCCCATAAGGTAAAGGATAATTTCTCAGACCAATCTTTGTATATCTCAACCATTTGGTAAGGATATTCTTAATATTTTTATTTGTTGTTTTCACTATTCTGTTAGCCTATAGTCTCGTATTTTCTCAACTAAAAATGGACCCCATTATCTGCAACAATATGGTGTAGTAGATTATATTTTTTTTCACAAATCATGCCATCTAGTTTGCCCCTAAATTACCAAAGGCTTCAGCCTCTACCTATTTCAACAAGTAGTCCATCGCTACTATGACATACTTATGCCCTCTAATAGAAGCCGGTCTGACTACTCTTATTACATCAATGCCCCATGCTATAAATGGCTAAGGTGAAGTCAAATTTTACAACTCTATTGGTGGCAAATGACTAAGACTACCATGAATCTGACATTCGTGACGGCTCTAAACTTTTTTAACATAGTCATGTTCCATAATAGTTTAGTAATATCTTAGTCTCAAAATTTTCTTTGCTAAAATTTTCCCATTCATATAGGGGCTATAGACTCTTGTATACACCTCTTTCATAACTTTATGGACCTCCTCTTCAATTAGGCATCACATATGAACTCCATTAGGCATTCTCTTATCCTTTTTCATAGCCTCTTTTGGGTATTCGTTGTCTTTTAAGTACCTTTGAATATCAAAATACCAGAGCTGATTTCCACTAATATATGCATCATACTTGCACCCATGTAACACAGTGTTCCAGACCAGAGTGTCATAAGTGGCTTCATAGGCATTACCCTAGGCCCTTCCCAAATAGAGACCAAAGTGGCTAAGGCATCAACCATTGCATTTTCTTCCCTCACAGGTAATGAAATGTGACCTTGTGGAAGTTCTATACCAACCTCTTCAGATGCTCCAAGTATATGGCTAAGCATTCTTATTTCAGCTTCCACTCATCAGTTATTTGTGAAATGACTAGTAGTGAATCACCAAACACCTCTGCTGCCTTGAACTTTATTTGCTTCAGGAGTTCGAGCCCATACACATAAACTTTATACTCAGTCATGTTATTAGTCACGTTATAGTCGATCTTTTTAGCTACAGGAAAGAGTTCTCCTTTGGGCAAAATCATAATTACCCCTATGCCTGCCCCTTTTTTGGTCATTGCTCAATCGAAGTAAACTTTCACGCTACAGGTTCGATTGCTTGTAACCCCTCATATGGAAACTAGGGAGGTTCAAACTCTTCTTCCTTAAGGAGTTATTATTTCAAATACTCTGAGACTTTTAGTTTTTTTATCACCTTCATGTCTACATACTTAATATCAAATTTAGTCAACAGATCAACCACTTTGCCAATCTTCTTGTTAGGGAGGGGACCTCATGGAGGTATCTAACTGGGTTTAGCTTTGAGATCACCTCCACTGAGTATAACTGAAAGTAATGCCTCAGCTTCTTTGTTGCCCAAACTAGCGCCATATAGGTCTTCTCCGCTTGATTATACTCTTCATATAACAATAACTTCTTGCTAAAACAATATATTACATGTTCATTTCATCTCCTTAAGCCAACATTACACGTACAAAACTATCCTTCATTGTCAAAATACAAAGTTAAAGGTCTTTCAGGCCTTGGTTGCTTCAACACTAGCGGGTTAGTCAAGTACTCTTTTATCTTTTTAAAGGCCTCTTAACACTACTCAATCCATTCCATCGGTTGATTCTTCCTTAGCAACGTGAAGATGTGTTCATAGATGGGGGTTAATCTTACTATGAACTGACTGATATACTATAAATGACCCAAGAAACCTCGTACCTCCTTCTTTATCTTAGGTGTAGGCATTTCTTGAATAGCCTCTACCTTATCCAGATCCATTTTAATTACCTTCTTGTTGACTACATGTCCCAATAGCTTACTGAAGGTGGCTTAAATGCACACTTTTTAAGATTTAGCCTCAGATTATATCCATTAATTCTTTAAAAACTTTTCTAAAGCTTCAAAGTTCTTTTCTCTTGTCTTTAATTTTACCATCATATCATCCACATACACTTCTACCTCTTTATGTATTAAGTCATGCAGTAGGGTAGTTGTCATTCGCTGATAGGCGCCCCTTCATTCTTTAGCCCAAAAGGCATCACCTTATATAATACGTCCCCCACTCTATGATAAAAGCTATCTTTACCTTATTCATGAAAGCCATGAGAATTTGGTTATACTTAGAGAATTCGTCCATGAAGGAATACATGACATAGTTTATAGTGTTGTCAATTAGTACATCTATGTGTGGCAAAGGAAAAATCATCCTTTGTGCATACTTTAATCATATCTCTATAGTCGATGCACATCCATACCCTTCCATCCTTCTTTTATACCAGCATTATGTTGGCTAACCATTTTAGGTAGTCTATCACCTCCAAGAACTTGGCATTCAATTGCTTTGCCCTTCTTCTTTGACTAACTGGGCCCATTCGGGTCTCATCCTTTACAATTTATGTTTCACTAAACTCATGTATGGGTAGGTTAGGATTATATGTTCTATAATTCTCATATCGACCCTTGGCATGTCCTCATACATCCAAGCAAAAACACTTTGGTATTTTCTGAGTAGTTGTTTGAATTTCCTTTGCTCCTCTAGTGTGACATCACTAGCAATGAGCAAGATCTTTGGATTTTCCTCTATGCCAAGGTTAAATGCTATAGTATACACAAAATTAATGTTAAATATGCTCATGAAATGATGCATGCCATGCACACTACAATTAGGAATGCACATCATACAAGTAAGCAAACTCATCATTCACTACCTTAAACTTAAAAAAAAGTACACCATCACCTTAAAGGTACTAAAAACAAGAACATCCATAGTATCAAGAAACTCCTCTTCATCTAACTGGTTAACTAGAGCCTCTACTATCTAAACCTTTTCCTCTTCTTCTCATTCACTCCATTAGTCAAAACTTCAAGATCAGCATTTTGCATAAGATCTGTCTCTTTCCCACCATTTGTTCTGACAACAACCTTGACAACCCCTTTATTTCATCTAATCATCATCTACCTTAAATCTTCAAAAATTTTGCCCACAGTGTTGCTCCATCTACCATGGTAGGTTTAATTTTGGCCACATAATTCTTCTCTTCCTCACCACTTACTTCCTAAATGGAGTTCACAATCATGCTCTCAATGTCTTCCCACTTTATCCCTACATAGGCAGCTTCAATGAACTTGCAAGGCCTGACATACTCCCATTATGAGTCCACAAATGATGCATTCCATTTTAGATAATCAGACCCTTTCCCTATACGATCTTCCCTAGCAGCCCAAAAGTTATGCTTTAGTGTATATTGCTCCCTCTATTTATCAATGACCTTTTTATCCTTCTATGGCCATATAGACTAAAGACCATATAAAACTGCATGTTGACCTGGCTCCCAACCATCTATTATCTATGCAACCTATTTTTACTCTTCTTCTTTTTCTTCTTGCCATCCTCTGATGATAGTGATTTTTGATAATTCTGATAGCCTAATTCACCAACATCTAGCTAGAAAAAAACCTTCTTAAGTCTGTTCATGTCATTGCCTAATGACTTCTTACTCTGAATGATTCCTCGCCTTACTTTTCCAATGGCTTTACCTTTTTTCACAAAGTAATTTAATAATAGCCCATGCAAATCTCTCACTTTTTACCTTGATCTTTCATTATGGTACCCAATCCTTTCCTAGTAGTTTGGTTAGCAATCTCTGAGAACTCTGATATATCAATGGAATTCTTCTTTAACCCCTGTCTTAGAAGGAAGTTTATGCTTTTCATAATAACCATTACCTTTGGATCAACCTACTTTTCTGTGACTCCAACGATTTGAAATCCTCAAAGGTATGGAACAATCACACTTAAAGCTGATACAATTTCTCTAACCTCAGCACATATGGTCACAATCTCTTATTTGTAAAGGATCTTAACTTTTTAGTGGACAATGGAAGACACTTCATCAAGAGGAAGATACCATGGCCTCCCTAACAAAAGTTAGAAAGCAATTGCAATGTCTAAGATTGTGAACTCCATCATGGCCTCGACTACTTCTATTTTTACCATAGTCTTGAATACACTTACAGCTAGCCTTCTACTATCATCATAGGCCCTAATGACATTATCAAAAGCCTTTAAATCCTTTTAAGACAACCTAAAATTTTGCAATAACTTTGGTTGACAATGTTAATCCCAGATCCATGATCACATAAAAAGTACGCCTTCCTTTCACTTCAACTTAAATGAACAAAGCTAAATTGTGATCCCTTCCCTTTAGTGGCAAATCCTCATCTGAAATGGTGATTTGGCCCTTATAAATCACAAATGCAATGTCATCTTTCGAAGTAGCTTCACTAAAAGTGACCAAGCTAGATAAGGCGTCTATCATAGCCTTTTTACACTCCTTAAAGGTGATAAATAATTCCCATATACTAATCTAAGCTGGTACCTTCTTGATAATAAGTTATCTTTTTCTTTTTCCTTTGCAACAAGCTCTCCTACCACCTTTTCAATCCTTAGCTCTTTGGGAACTTCTCCGTCAGGGTAGTACTTCCCACTACGAGTCACATGGTTTACCTATTTAGCTTTTTGCTCTTCATCGTTCTCCCGTTATAATTGAATCATCCTCGTCTTTCGCACCTCCTTTATCTTCTCATCTAAACTTTCTTATGTATTGATAATATAAACAACTAAAGCCTTCTTTGCAACCTCTTATATAGTGGTCATAACAACTTCTTCTGAAATTCTAGAATATATCATAAATGTCGCTTAACTTGAGGGATGAACATTATGATAGTTTGGGAGAAGGTTTCCTCGAATACTAGGCCTGCCAGAGTTAGGTGGAATAATCATTTTGTTGTCAATAAGATCTTAAATCTCATGCCTCAATCTATAACAGTCATTAGCATTATTACCTGCTCCTTGATGGAAAGTACAATAAACATTGGTGTCATATCCCCTAGGTAGCAAATTAGGAGGTTGTCTTAATGTTAAAGGCTTTAGCACTCCCTTCTTTTGTAACCTCTCAAATGCTTTAGACAAAGGCATCCCTATATTTGTAAACTATCTAGAGGCCCTCACTACATTAACATTGGTCGTTCTGTTCTCTTCTACTTAAGGCTAAGAAGGGGTACTCCTTCTTCCTCCATATTATCGTTTTGACTCAGATTCTAACTCCTAAGCTTATAGGCCTACTTCTTAAAGATCCTCAAAATTCCTCACCAATATTCATCTAATTCTAGTATTAATCCCTAGTAAAGACCATCTTCATTCTAACTTGCCCTATCTCAATAGGCCTTCTAGTTGCTTCTGAAGCTTTCACTCTTAATGTAATCATTGAAGCTCTCACCATTTTTCTACTTAAAAGATTCTAAGTCTTGCAATGTGACTTCCAAATCTGAATTGCAAGTGTAGTGGCTTTCAAAAGCTTTTGTTAGCTCTTTCCAATCTTAACAGTCTTTAGCTGGTTGAAGTACCATGTCTTAGCATATCCCTCTAATGATAACTTGAAGATCTCCAATATTGTATCAGTTGGTACCCCAGATTCTTTTATGACTAACACATATGAACGTACATAGTTCTTTGCATTTTGGGTTTATGTGAACTTTAGTAACTCATGCACGAGAAAATTAGCTAGTAGTTTCTCAGCCTTGTGAGCTAGCAATTCTTCAATGTCTGCTCCCTTTTCTAAGCCTTTAGCACCTAAAGCTTTTTATATTTTCTTCAGCTATTTACCAAAGTCATCAAAATGAGTACTCTCTTTCTTGACTTTCATAGCCTTATCAAGGATAATTGTGGCGCTACCAATGTCCTTAGCCATTTTGTTCTTATGTTATTCCTTCATCCTAAACAAATCATCATCGATCACTATTGGTTAGAGGACTATCATAGATGTTTTCCCTTTGTCAATCCTATTAGTGGATGTGTTGCCTTTGTTTAGGATCTCATTAACCTGCTTGTTCACTTCTTCAGCAATCCTCTCTTCCATTTTGTGATTATATTCAACCATAAGCCTTTCCAAAACTTCAGGTGGTATGTTTGGTTTCATGACTAGACTAGCTTTCTGACTCAAACTGGGCATCTTACTTGTCTGAGCAATTCAGTTGCCCATTCTCTTCCATGAGGGTTTGAATGAAGTTATGAAGGTTATAAGATAAGGGTTATTAGTATGATGCATGAGCAAGTAATCAATGCATGTATGCATGATATGCATAAGTCACTTTGCAAAAGATCCTTCCTACCTTATTCAAACCACACACGAGGTTTAGTGGCTCTCTCCTACTTGGGGTCCATTCTTATACCATCATAGGGCAAAGAATGCAAGGAGTCGCCTCGGACTTAGAAAAGTTAATGCCTCAAAAGAATATATACATAAAAGCACTAAAAGGATAAACATTTTACATAAAAAAGACATGTATAAGCAAGGAAAGAAATCCTTTTAAGGAAACAAGGATGTACATAAAAAGTATTTACATGGCGGGAAAGGGGAATACATAAGTATTTATATATGGGAAATAATTACATATGGGGGAATGAGGTTATATTTACACTTACAGTAAGGATATCTAACTATGTTCTTTGTGGACTTTTACTCTTCCTTAAAGAAATACAAACAAGGGGTGTCCTATTCTAAGATACTATTGGTTCCTACATGCACCTAGTCGTTAGTAGGGTTGTTGTTATTGATGGCTCCCATAAGCTTAGGAGGCAATTGTCATGATCCCCCATTTGATATACCCGAAGGTACAAAGCTCATGAGTGATGAATCCTCCTTACAATCTCCTAAGCCCAAATGGAGCTTAAGTCTTATGTTCAAAGAACCATTGGTTTGTTTAGGGGCATATAGTACTCACGGTGAAGTGTGAAGACTACATGAATGTAAGGGACTATATCGATAAAAAGTATAAACCATTAAAAGTGAACCAGAGATTAAATGTGAAATCAATTTTGGGTCCCTAGTGAAGTTGCCACTGTGAGCACCTCAGATGTTTTGTGGCTTCACTCGAATGAGTGGAATCTTGCTTACGACTCTATTCTTTTATCAATCATTGGGAGATCGAAAGGATAGGTGGTCTTTACATTGGTAATGACCACTAAATATGGCACGCATTTGGATCAACAGGGGATCCTTTAGGCTTTGCACATGTTAAAAGCCTTAAGCTCAAACGATGGTCATTGAGGGACCATGGCAAGACAATACATTAGTGACATCCCTAGGAAATGCGGCATCGCCACCCGACTTAGGCTAGGACAAAAATCTAGGGAAGGCAAAATATGAACCTAATCTATGTCAATTAGATGGCCCATTTCATATTCACCCTATCAGAGGTTGGGTTCGAAAATTAGGTACGGCTTGGGAAGAGGTTAGGCACCCTCAGACCGCTCGAAAATTAAGATATGATCTTCGATCATCTTTAGTACACTTTTAATGTTTTAATCGAGTTATTAATTAGTTCAACTATTGCCTCTAAACATACATTTAAGTGCAATCCATTTATACAAACTAAGTCATTAAACTACGGGAAGCAAGGTCATGCATTCATGGTATAGGGTAAACATGCATCATCCATTTACACATAACATCAATAACAAGGGACATATCTAAGGCTAAGTCTCTGGTCTAATCTCAATTACTCATACCACACCTAAAAGAAGAATTAAGTTAGTAATGAATCACATGAAAACAAATAAGCAAAGGAATCTAAAGTAAACAAATAAAGGAAAGCAAGGTCCATAATGATCACCATACCACACCTCCATAGTTATGGTACCTAGCATGTATCTAAGTATAAGATAACCTATTCAATCATCATAAACAAGAATTTACAACTCATAACACACATACATAAGAATTTGATTGAACCATCTTTAGTACACTTTTAATGTGATTTTTTTATTCATAGGGTCATTGAACCTTCACTCACTTTGCTCATAAAAAGCCAAAGTATCTAGGGCATAACCTAATTAAGAGTAGTTAGAATGCTCATAATAGTCAAAGGGATCAAAAGACTAAAATAATACTATTCATATGACTATTCATGGACTTTAGCACAAAGAGGGATATCAAGGCCAATGGAAGCTTGAGTTCCTCTCTTGGTTATCTCCTCAAGATGTGAAAATTGAAACAACCAAAATAGAACATAGAACTCAAAGGAAATAAAAAATACAAATCATCCAATTAAGGCATCAAAGAACTAGAAAACATTATTCACAAGATATTATGCATTTTAACACAAAAAGAATTACGTAGGCTCAAGGGAAACTTGAGTTCATCTTTTGGTTATCTCCTCAAGATGTCAAAATAGAAACAAAAGGTTGAGTTAAAATCCAAAGGAATAAGAAAATCACACAAGCATTTTAAGTGAGAAAAGTAAAGAAAACCATTTTGAAAACTAACAAAAACTCTATTTTGAAGTGAATAGGTATCCTAGACCACAAAGCCTCATATTATTCTATCATTGGAGTCACTAAACATCCTAAACCCCCCTCCAAAATTAAGAAATTCGAAGGGAAGAAAATGAAGATTGTTTATTAGATTGTAGGAAACCTGGGTTGTACAACCATGGATATTGGCTATACAGCCTAGGAAGAGGGTTGTACAGCCTACTGTACAACCCTCATTTTCTAGGTTTCAAATCATAAAAAAAAGGGAAAGGGGGAAGAAGAAGAAGAAGAGAAATAAGAGTCTCTAGAATGTTCCAATAGTGTCTTTGCCCTTAGCAGCTCATGGTTAACTTAATATCCTCCAATATTGCTTAAAGAATACATAAACATAAAGGGAAAAAGGCCTAGTGCTACCTTTGAGAGGATTGGATAGGGTTAGGTTCTTAGTTTTTTGTGTTTGAGGTTATTTGGTAGATGATTTATATAAAGTAAACTTAAGGTTTCCAAGCCTCTCTTATCTTCTTCAAAATGGGGGGTATTTATAAGTGTTGAGTGGGTGCACAGTGCCAAAAAAAAAGTTCTAGTTGCACTATAAATGCATCTAATCATAAAAAGAGGAGTGTTGTACTAGAATTAGGGTTTGCATGTGGGTTGTATAGTCAATAATGGGTTATACATCCCTGTGTTAGGGTTGTACAATCATAGGGTTTAATAAAGGGACCACTTCTAGAAAGTTCGATGGGTTAGGGTTTTAGCAAAGCAGTATAGCCTTGGAAAGGTTGTACAACCTTGAATTGAAGGTTGTGCAATCCTAATTTATGGGTTGTACCTCCCATCTAGCTTGGCTAGCAGTCCCTTGATTAAGCTTAGGCTTGGTTTTAAACTTCTCTAAGGTTTCATAGGCTTTTCATCCCTTACTTTGAGCAATTTCCCTTTGCATTATGGGGATTTGGTTTAGTGATTTTTCATCATTAGGCTTTATATCCTAAGGTGTATAATTTGGTGCTTACAATTGGTTCTTACCCTTTATGTGGATACTCTCAAATAGGCCTTTGCAATGTGATGTAACTATGATTCAGACCCTCGTAAAGCAATGGATGGACACCAGACATACTTTCTATCTGCCTTAGATTGAGAATCTCACCTTTACTCCTGAGGATTTCACTTTCATGATAAGGTTCAAGTGCTTTAGGATCTTATTGCTTACCAACGCAAGATTATATGACCTAATCCTGTAGAAGGACTATATTCATCGCCTCCTTGGGTGCATTCCCAGTATAAAGGATAACTTCACCTTCAAACTCTTTAGCATGAAGAGGTCAGATCCTAAGGTAATAGATAATAGATATTAAGAATTGATTAGGTAGGTTGTTGTTTATTATTATATACTCTCACAAGGACTCTGTTCTACAACCTCAAAGACATAGTTGAGATCTATTTCTGCTAGCCCTTGAGGACCTGGGGATGGTACGTCATTTTGACTATAGGTCTGTCGTGCTTGATCAGTTATATTGCTACCTAGATCGATGTTATCATGGACTATCATACATGAGTGGTGCTTGACAAATGCTTGAGGTATCAACCTATTAAAGCTTATTTTTCATTTTTATTTATTGCTTTTGCCTTTTATTTGACTTGATGATGCATTTTTAACAGGCTTAAGCCTAAGAGTTTAACAACCCTAAGGCAGATATAGAGGGTTTTTATCATTGATTTGTAAGATAGAGCTTCATGCACCATAAGGAGTCATTTTTCAATGTCATACACAACCACCTGAACTCCCTAACCATTGCCCAAGTATATTTGATCTGCAAAATAAGATTAATCATTAGTTTTGTATTATTTATAAACTTTGGTTCACTACTTATAATGATATGTTTTGGTCATTTTCTTTCATCTTCACTTGGATTTGAGGGGGCCAATTGATATGTGGCAACCTAAGGTAGTTGAGGTTGAGGCTCTCTCCTTTAGATGGTGTTTACTAATGGGGCCCTCATTATGAGAATGATACCTCAGGGGAGGGTATTGTTGTGGCATAAGGGACCCAATGCATAACTAATACCTTAGTGTTTGCCCTTTAATATTTTCTATGTGATGAATCTAAAGGGAGATGAACACCACCGAGCTCTCACATTTAGACCTAAGGAGAAACTCTTGGTAGGGGGTTGCATTTTCAATTGATAAGGCAATTATCAAAGCATTCTCTCATCATAAAGCTCACACGAGGACAATACTATGTTGTGGTGCCCAAGGCATGACTACTTATTCTGAAATGTGGCCTACAGACCTCATACCCATAACTAGGGGTCACAAATTAGCCCGAGTTATTGAGCCCATTAGTCTAGAGCCTGTCATAGTTCGCAAGTTATAACCTTTCCTAAACAACCTAATGAAGACATGTGTGGCCTTTTTTTATCAGCTCCATGATGGCTCTAGAGATTATCATATCAATAAGCATGTTTGAACCAATTGGAATGATCCACATGAGTATTATTATTCTCTCACCATTTTTCTTTGATTTTTGCATTTGTTGGCTTTGTCTCTTTCTTATAGATTCCTTATGTCGAGACTGAGGCAATGTCCAACTTGATAGTTGCACTAAAAAGGATTGTGATGCAGCAAACTTATGAGATCCAAGTCATTAAAATACAAATCATGTATTTATTATAATGTTCATGTCTCTTATGTGTTTGTGACGTCTCCATCCTAATGCTTATGCATTTCGTAGGAGATGGTCCATTAACAGACTTACGAGCTCAAGGAGACGTGAAACCAGCTGGTAGAGCTTTAGGCCCACATGGAGCATATGGAGCAACAAAACCCCACGGAGTCAAAGGATTATATGGATACTTTGAAGGAGGAGGACAAAGATTGAGCTAGCTTCTGCTCCCTTGTACATAGTTCTTAGGATTTTTCTTTCTTTTCATTTTTAGAACTACTTAACACTTTAAAACTGAAGGATGATTGTTGGGAAAGTTTTGAAGCCCTTTTTTAGATGTTACTTCAGATGATTATGACCTTTAAGGAATTATCTTGATTTTTCCAAATTCTAACTTTTTTTTTAGAAATAGATATCCATTTTTTTGTTTGTGATTTAGATGAAACATTGTGTGATTCTTATGATATTGTGCTTGTTTGTACCCTTTAAAATTGGTGTGATTGAACTTAGATGCTTAAAATGCAACCCTGTTGAAAATTCTATAAGAATAATGATCTATATATACCACTGACTTATTTGTATAAACCTGTAGTTATCTATTTCGATACCTTAAGAAACCTTTATGACACTATTTACCTTTTCTTCCTTCTATAAATATCCCTCCCTCGATTTCCATGAGTAAAACTACTATTTTTATATTTCTCAACATGGCAAGATTATTTTTGAGGTCACTTTTACTTTAAAATTGGTTTGATCTACCTTAGGCGAGTTTTAAAGCCCTTTGTCACCTTTCCTCTATTCAAATCAAAATAGATTTTCTTTGGGTAGCTTGTGATTGTTTGATCCTATTACCAATTCTTTCTACTTTGGAGATACTGAGATTAGCCCCTTACTAGAAGAATTCGACACTATTCTCGACTGTTAGATTATAGGTGTCAATTAGATCCTACTGTCATGCCTAGATTACTTACATATTTGAAAAATGATGGCATTATCTGACTTGTATTATGATGAGGTTCCTATGTACACCTTAAGAGAAGAGAAAATTGTCACATCCCCATTTTTAATCCTTCATTCATCTAAAGGTCATGTTCAAACTATGCAAGCCTGTATTTTAGTAATTGTCCTGATGAGGGAATTTCTACTACAGAGGGACGATGGAGAAATTGACTTACAAGTCCTGCATCTTATTAAAGAAATTGAGCTAGAGAAAACACCAGTCCTAATAATCCTTGGTAAGACTATTATAGATTTTGACAGGGTATTGTTTGGCATCAACAAATCTTTTATTAGGAGTCCATTATTAATTCAAGTACTATTTTCTTTTATTGCTTGTTATTTATTATTATTATTATCATATATTTATTTTTTTTAATCATTTTCCTCTATTTTTTTTGCCATAGCTTTTGCTTGAATCACCCTAACAAGTTTTCAATCCAGCGAGTTTCTCATTCTTCCTTAGACCGCCCTTTTAGGTTTTCAATCTAATGAGCTTTCTTTTATTATCATTCTTTCCTTTTCTATAATTTTTCTTTTGGTTCCTTTTTTAGATATGGCTGCAAAGAAAGTTGGATTTGTTTGAGGCTTCAACTATGGATGTGAGGCAATATTTCACACTGCACCACTCAAATCATCGTCTGTGAAGGCCTACCTTTACCACAGTTGAATGGATTAAGTAGCGGTCTTATATTGATGACTTTGATATCCATTAGACTTTCCCTTTTTGAAGGCTGAATAGCATCACATTGATGATGTATGGGGGATGTGTTTTCGTTCTTGCTCTATCATTTGGCACTTTTTATGATCTTAAAATTCATCATTAGTTTATAGTTGTACAAGATGTAGTTGATTTTCCTCCATCCTTTGCTGATAGGCCTTTAACCTAATGCTTTCTAGATAAAGTGAATGCTACTTAGGCTTATCACTATATCTATCACATCTTTACAATGAAGGCCTTTATCTCTGATTATGCTAACTTTGAGCCTTAGTTGAATAGAATTTAGTGGTATAGGATTCTTATTAAACATTCATAATAACAACAACAACAATCACAAGAGAAAAACTTCTTGTATTTCATTTAATTTAAAGAAAAGTTTAACAAAGTTTACTTTCATTATGTCAAAGCATTTCTTTTTTATATTATGTTCATCATGAATCATTACAAATTGCATATTATATACTAATTGATTGTATGATCACTACTTTTAATAATGGCATGTTATATCATTTGATCATCTCATTCAATACCTTTAACTTGTCAACTTTTGGCCTTCATCCTTGTCTCTAGCCGTTGTCCCTCATATGTCATTTTGTCGTTAGCTTCCTTAGTGGCCATTCAGACTCTCTTATCTTTTACTTTTACTTATTACACACTTTTATGTCCTAATTTTTACCTAAGCTACCATTTTGGATTTTCAACTTAGTAGACTCTTTACTTTTTTTTTTTTCTTTCCTTATCCTTTTTAGCATGCCCTAATTTTGTCTAAGCTACCCTTTTGGGTTTTTGACTTAACAGGCTTATTCACTTTTCTCATTTCTCGTACGAAGCACTTCTTCAGCCTATGTAAGTACACTGAAATAGAGAATTCAATCTTTTCAATGTCTGATAGCTTTATGACATCGCCTGAACAAATTTTAACTTGACCACATAGGGACCTTTCTAATTTAGCTTGAATTTTCCTCAAGGGTCTTGAACTTGCAGATGTATTCCCTTCAGCACTAAGTCACTAACCTTTGTTAAGCTTGCCTTAACCCTTTTGTTGAAGGTACGTGCCATCTTGGTTTGGTACAACTGAATATGGTAGAAAGCTTTCAATCTCTCGTCATCTAACATAGCCAGTTGTTGAAATTAGTTCCTCACCCACCAATACTTATGAATCTTTGTTTTGACTAACACCTGAAGAGATTTCATCTCCATCTCTATTGGTAATACTGCTTCTATCCTATATACTAAGGAGTACGGTGTCATTTTCGTCGACATTCTAGTTCTGGTTTGATACCCCCACAATGTGAGGATATTATTGGCATTTTCATTGGCAGCCTTAATTGCTCTATTTGCTTGTCTTCTATAAGGTGATGACTTATGATGGGTCACCCATACTTTTCCAAAATTACTTTGATCTCTGCTTGAAAATGCACTCTGTTATCTATGACAATATGATGTGGTAACCCATAATGACAAATTAAGTTCTTTTTTATGAATCAAGCCATTTGCTTTACACTAAGCTTGCTAAAAGATTCAATTTCCACCTATCTAGAAAAATAGTTAATTGCAACCACAATATACTTACGCCCCCTCATAAAGGCTAGTTTAATTTTCCTACTCACGTTAATTCCCTATGCTGCAAATGGTCAAGATGGTGTCAAATTATGTACCTCTATCGGAGGTAAATGGTTAAAGCTGCCACGAACTTGGCACTTATGACACCTCCTTGCAATCCCAATGCAGTCCTATTCTATGGTTGTCTAGTAATAACCCATCCTCAAAATCTTTTTAGCTAAAATCTTTCCATTCATGTGGAACCACATACCTCTGCATGTACTTCTTCCATCACTAAATTGCGTCATCTTCTACTAAACATCTTAGATGGACTATGCCTAGTATCCACTTATACATTATTTCATCATGAACTACAAATTGTGAAGCTAACTTTTGAATTATGTCCCTATCTTTTTTTTCAACCCCTTGGGGGTATTCACCATTCTTTAAGTATATCTGCACATCATAAAACCAGAGATGATTCTCCATAACTACTTGTATCATCTTTTCTTCGACATAACATGGCATTATGGACTTGAGAATGATTAGTAGCTTTGTTTACATCTTTTTTGGTCCATCCCAAACAGACACCAAAGTAGCTAAGCATCAACCATCGCATTTTCTTCTCTCAAAAGATGATGGAATATGACTCTTTAAAAATTTTGGGTTAAGCTCTTTAGATGTTCCAAATACAGGCTTAACTGTTGTTCTTTTAATTCCCATTCATCAATTATCTAAGAAATAACCAATAGTGAATCCTCAAATACTTCAGTCATTTTGACCCTCATCTAGTTTAATGATTCCAACCCAAACGAATAAACTTTGTACTTAGCCATATTATAAAGTCTAGCTTCTTGGCCATTGGGAACAACTCTTCTTCTGGTGACACCAAATCAAATGCACGCTAGCCCTTTTCTTATTTATTGCTTTATTGAAGTACATTCTCCACCACTGGGGCTCTATTGCTCCTAGCCCTTTATCTAAGAATTGAGGAAGCTCAGATCCACCATCTACAATTAGTTATTGAGCTAGATATTCCATAATTATTTGATCTTTGATCACCTTTTTAGTTACTTATGTGATGTTGAATTCATCAAAAGTATTTGTCATTTTGTGAATTTTTCAATCAAGGAAGAGGCCTCATACAGGCATTTAATTGGATCAAACTTTAAAACCACTTCAACTAAATATGATTAAATATAGTGTCAAAACTTCTTCATGGCCACACTAATGCCAAACACATTTTCTCTATTTGGTTATACTTTCCTTATAAGGAAGCAACTTCTCACTTAGTTAATACATAGTGTGCTCATTCCTTTCTCTATCTTTTTGTACCAATATTGCTCTCATAGAGCCCTTCTCCACTATCAAGTATAAGATCAATGGCTTTTTTAGCTTCAAGGGCCTAAACACTGGTAGACTTGATAGACACACTTTTATTTTTTGAAAGCCCTTTGGCAATGCTCATTCCACATCACCGGTTGATCCTTCCTCAATAACTTGAAAATGGGTTCACAAACAAGAGTGAGTTTGGCTATAAACTACCTTATGTATTAGTGACGTCCAAAAAATCCCCTAACCTCCTTCTCTATCTTCGGCATAGGCATATCCTAAATGACCTTTACCTTATTTAGGTCCACCTCTGATAAAACAAGTGGAATTAGCTTCTGACCCATTTGATGAACACAAGTCCTAAGTATAATTCAAAGATCAAGAAGATGATAGATCCTTAAATCTAAACTAGATCTCTAGAAAACTTGTTTCTAGCAACCTGGAATATATTATTTAAGTTGTGTTAATCTCAATCCTAAATTAACCAAGTAATTCAGAACCTAGATTAAATTAATTTTGTGAAATTTATGAAGCTCACTCAATAATCTCACCAAGTCCACTCAAGAACTCAAGAAGAGAATCAATCTAATAAAGTTTAAACAAAAATCATATGTTCTCTTATTAATAACCAAATAGGGGCTTAAATACCCTTCACAAATGTTAAGAAAACCCTAAAAAAACCCTCTAATTCAGCCTTACATGTTCTAGCTGAATTTAGGAGGACAAATCTCACTCTCACATAAAGACTAAAAGCAAATAATCCTATTGGTTGCCATGATCTGGCCTAGCTAATTTCTAGTATTAAAACACCTTATTTCAAGGTTCCTTACACAAATAAATAACTAAGTATAAAATCCTAACTAAAAGCAACATGATATTTAGCCATTGAAGAGAATTCCTTATGGCAATAGGAAGACAATGCCAACTAATGCCAACTAAGTAAATCTAGCATGGATCTTTAACATTTGGGCTTGTCTTCACATTTTGGGTTGAATTCCATGCTATGGGAAAATGATGTTGGGCTTTGGTCCTCTCCATCAATTGGGCTTCATTGGATTAAATTAAGCATTCCATTTGAAGAGTCCAAGCTCTCATCTTCATGCATTTGGGCTTCAAGCAATCGTTGGTCAGTTTGGGCCAATTCTTTCTATATCTTTCCTTGTATAAAATCTCCAAGTGCATCTTTAAACTTTTTTAGCCTTCTTCTTGTAATTGGGCCTTGAAGTTGTAATGGATCCTTATTGGACTTGCCTTGGTTAAATGCATCATTCCCTCCTTCCTCAAGAGGATTTATCCTCGAATCTAAACTTATAACAAAGCAAAAAAAAAAACCACACATAAGTCTAATACTAACTAAGAATCCTAAGTGAATCTTACCTTGTAAAGAGTAAGTCTTTCCACCTAGATCAAAGACTAATCTCATCAAACAAAAAACAAGATTAGAACACACTAACAAAATGGTATAAGAATGCAAAACAAAATGAAAAAACCAAAAAGAAGCACTTAAATATGTCCTCCATCTAGTATAAAGAAACACTAAGTTATCAAATTTCTTTAAAAAAAAAACACAAGACAAATAAAATCTAGGTTTTTTAAAATAGAACTAGAACTCAAAAAATAGGAATTAAATTCAAAAAGCAACTAGAAACAAAAGAACCCTTGATATCAAATCAAAACTTTCTACTTAACCAATGCCTAAAGTAAGAAGAATCATAAACCATTGACTTAGAAACATTAAAATAAGAAGAAGAAGAAGAAATGAAACATTTTTCACTTAAATAAGAAGAAAAAACATTTTGACAAGAATTAAAAGAACTATAATTGCTAAAATCAAATTTAAGACAAAAAAAAAAAAAAAGAACACAAATATTATAAGTTAAACATTTTAAAGAAGAAGAAATGCAAAAACTATTTAAAGAAGAAAACAAACATTCATCACTAAAAGAAAGTAACATAAAAATTATGATTAAAAGAAGAAGAATTACACCCAGAACAAATAAAATATGTAAAATTGTCGAAACAAAAGCTAGAAAACTCCATTTTACACAAGTTTGCAACCTTACTCTTCATTACAACACCATTATCAGAAGAATTAAGAGTTAGGTCGTCTTGCTTGCTAGGCACCTCTATTGTAAGCCATTCTTCATAACCTTGTAAAAGAGACATAAAAGAATTATACAAAATATTATAAATGTCATTAGGAGTGTAATACATCCCTCTAAATTAAAACATGGTTGTAGCCTTAGAAGAATCGATTTTAGTCTCATAACTCTCTTTTAATATAAGGGTTTTCTTTTGCACACCCTCTCCTTTTTCATGCACCTCTCTTTTCTTATGTGCATCCACTTTTTCCACTCTTTTTTCCACTTTTTGCTTACATCTCTCATGGGTTTTCTCACAGCTCTCCTTTTATCATGAAATTATTTCTTTTCCTTGTTTATGAATGCATTCTCTCTCTCTTAAAACTTTTTGATCCTCATAAATTTGCTGAGGAGATAATAAGAGATAATACAACATGTTGACCATGAAAGTTAAACTCATAAGTATTTGCAAACCCATCATGCTTAGCCTTTTTATTATATTGCCAAGGGCGACCCAAAAGCATGTGACTAGCTTGCATAGGAATAACATCACATAACACCTCATCATTGTACTTGCCCATTGAAAATACTATCCTAACTTGCTTTGTAATAATTTCACCACATTCATTTAGCCATTACAAACGATATGGTTTAGGATGCTTTAAAGTTGGTAATTTCATCTTTTTAACTAGCTAGGTACTAGCTGCATTAGTGCAAATACCACCATGAATGATAATAAGACATAAGTTGCCATTTATTCTACACCTTGTATGAAATATATTTTCCCTTTGCACATGCTTATCCATTATTTAGGCATTTAAAGTACAACTAGTCATAAAAATATCTTGTTACCTCATTAGGGTCTTCTTCATCAACATTACTAGCATCTTCCAATAGAGGCATTTCAGGATCTGTATCTTCATCGTCACTATAATCTCACCATCTCTCAAAATCATTGTTCTTTTATTGGGGTAATCACGTGCAACATGCCCTCTTCCTTGGCATTTGAAACAAACAATTGAGCTACTCTTATTCAGCTTATTAGGTTTAGCCTTAGTAGGAAAATTAGGCTTCTCTTTGTCCTTCTTAGGTGGCTCGGCCTTAGACCTCATATTAGGCTTATCACCACTTTTAAATTTGTTAGTCCAAGAAACTGAATTGAAATTGGGCCTAGACGGCTTACCCTTTAGTTGTTTTTCCACCTTAATAGCATTGTGATGCAAATCCTCAAAATCATTGTAAGGGTATATCTCTACTTGATTAGTAATTTCTTTGTTGAGTCCAGCAAGCAATCTAGCAGTTGGTCTCCTCAATTTCAGCTCTAATCAAAGTTACCTCTAACTCTTGGTAATACTCTTCCACACTTTTTCCCCCTTGTACTAGTCTTTGCAATCTGTTGTGCAAATCCCTATAGTGATGACTAGATACAAAATGCTTTCTCATTACTCTTTTCATCTCTTCCTAAGTACTAATTAGACTATCCCCACATATTTTCCTAGTGTACATGATTTGATCCCACAGTACAAAAGCATAATCTACAAACTCTACAGCTGCAAGATTAACTTTCTTTTCCTAACTATAATTTTGACAATCAAATACAAAGTCTACTTTTTTTTCCCATGATAAATAAGACTCGGGATCACCCTTGTCATTGAAAGTAGGAATTTTTAGCTTAATGTCACTAAGATTGCCATATTGTTTGCTTGATCTTTGGGAACTTTCTTCATGTGAATCACCTACCTCCTCATCATTAATGAATCTGCCACACCTTTGTTGTCTTGAATGGATGCATGTGCTATTGGAATTTAAGGAGTTTTGAATGCTCCCAAGCTATTATTTCATGTCTTTAAACTCTTATTGCATAAAGGTCATAGTATCTTGCATAGCTTTAATAAACAACTTCCATTTTGTGTCATCTTTAGGTTCTGGCATGGTTAGTAAAATAACAAAAAAAATATCCTCACAAACACTCACTTATGTGTTTTTACTCAATTGATGGCATTCACACTCATGTTTAACTCAAAATTAGCTTTTACCCTTTTATAAGGTTACACATTCTTTCCTTTTACCAGTCAATATTCTTTTCTTTAAGTTCTTTAAAGACTAAGTTACTTTATATTAAGACAAGCCCAAATTCAATTCAAAATAAGCATAAACCAAACCTAAATACTTAGATAACAAAGAATTGAAAATAACACAATCTGGTTATAAGCAAACAAATAACTAAAGACCTAATTTAAGAATTTTAAGGTAGGTAAAGGTGCAAAGTGGTGTTTTGAACTCAAAATTGATGGAAAATTAAGCCAAGGTTGAATGCAAATTAGAGGATTGAAATCAGCTTCTTTGGTGCAAACTAGTTCTTATATTTCTTTTTTTTTTTTTTACTTTTCTTTTCTTTCTTTTTTTTTACATTTTTTTATTCTTTTCTTTTTGTTCTTTTTTATTTTTTTCCTTTTCTTTTTTATTTTGACCTTGGAAGCTTAAAACAGAGTTGAAATTGCAACAATTATAAAGAACAACTCAAAAACCATGCAAAATCAAATAGAAGCTGAATGGAGTAAGATTAGGGGCAAATTCATAATTTCACCTTCCCCTTGAATTTGAATGATGTGGTTCAGCCCTAGACACTTAAGAAACACCAATAAAGTGATTAGACACAAAAATAAATGAATTGGAATTAGAAACAATGAAGAAATTGCAAGAAACAAGCTAAAAATCAAGTTTCCCTAATTTAAGGAAAATTTGGCAAACTTCTAAATTTCAAAGAAATTCTTGAATTAAACATGTCAAATCTACAATTGGGGACACCAGAAAGGTTAATCCATAAAGAAAAATGAATTTGAATAGAAAGAAACTAAGAAATCCAACTAGAACAAGGAAACAAGCTTATTTTGCAAAGTTCCTTAATTTAAGGAAATTTTACAAAAGTATGAGATTCTTATGTAATTTTTTGATGAAATTTAATATGGGATGATAAATCAAGCAAATATAATGATTGAAAGTGAAAACAAATAGATTCGTAGTGAATTGAACAAATAGAATGAGATTAGTGCTATAATTGCTCAATTCACAATTTTCCTTGTTTTAAGGAAATTTTGAAAAGCAATATGTTCCAATTAGATTCTAATGATGCAAGCACATTTTTGGATGATGAAACACACTAATTTAATGATGGAAATTTGACAATGATAGAGTGCTAATTTGCAATTTCAAAGTTTTTTATGATTTTTTTTATGCAAACTAACCATAATGAAATTCGAACGCAAAAGAATGATTAAATATGATGAGACAAATGAATTTGACAAAAGAAATAGAATGGAACACAAAAAAAAATTAATGGAACCGAATTAAGAAGAAGAATAGGCATAATGTGATTTGAATGTTCTAATCACATGAACACAAGCAAACAATGAAGAACAAAGTAAGAACATTATCTTTTGATCTTAAATAACCTTGGCTCCAATATCAATCTGATACAAATGAAGTGGAATTAGCTTCTGACCCATTTGATGAATACAAGTTCCAAGTATAATTCAAAGATCAAGAAGATGACAGATCCTTAAATCTAAACTAGATCTCTATAAAACTTATTTCTAGCAACCTGGAATATATAATTTAATTTGTGTTAATCTAAATCCTAAATTAACCAATAATTCAGAACTTAGATTAAACTAATTATGAAATTATCAAGCTCACTTAACAATCTCATCAAGTCAACTTAAGAACTCAAAAAGATAATCAATCTGATAAAGTTTAAGAAAAAATCATATGTTCTCTTATTAATAACCAAATAGGAGCTCAAATACTCTTAAAAAATGTTAAGAACCCTAACATACCCTCTCTAATTCAGCCTTACATATTCTAACTGAATTTACAACTCCTAAACCTATTAGAAGAACTAATCTCACTCTCACATAAAGACTAAAAGCAAATAATCCTATTGGTTGCCATTATCTGGCCTAAGTAATCTTATTGGCTGCCATGATTTAGCCTAGCTAATTTTTAATATTAAAACACCTTATTTCAAGGTTCCTTACACAAATAAATAATTAACTACACAATCTTAACTAAAAGCAACATGATATTCAGCCAATGGGGAGAATTCCTTATGGCCATAGGAAGACAATGCCAACTAATGACAACTAAGCAAATCTAGCATAGATCTTTAACATTTAAGCTTGTCTTCACATTTCGAGCTCAATTCCATCCTATGGTAGAATAGTGTTAGGCTTTGGTCCTCTCCATCAATTGGGCTTCATTGGATTAAATTAAGCATTCCATTTAAAGTGTCCAAGCTCCCATCTTCATGCATTTGGGCTTCAAGCAATCATTGGTATGTTTGGGCCAACTCTTTCCATATCTTTCCTTATATAAAAGCTCCAAGTACATCTTTAAACTTCTTTAGCTTTCCTCTTGTAATTGGGCCTTAGAGTTGTAATAGATCCTTATTAGACTTGCCTTGGCTGAATGCATCAACCTCAATGTCCTTTTCACTCACCATATGACATAACTCTGAATACATATTTCTTATGGTTAAGTCTGAGTTGTATTGATTTGCAAGAATTTTCTAATGCTTCGAAATGTCCTTCTCGAGTTTCAGACTTTGCCATTATGTCATCAATATACACTTCTACTTTTTCATGGATCAAGTCATGAAACAAAGAGGTTGCCATTCGCTTATAAGTTGCTCCAGCATTTTTTAGACCAAACAACGTCACTTTATAGCAATATGTGTCACATTCAGTGATGAAAGTAGCTTTTACCTTATTCATGATAGCCTTAAAAAAGCCAATCCACAAAAGAATACATAACATAAGTCACAACACTATCCACCAACACGTCAATGTGGGGGCAAAGGGAAATCATCCTTAGGGCATGCCTTATTCAGGTCTCTATAGTCCACACACACCCTCACCTTTCTATCTTTCTTTGGCACCGGTACTATGTTAGCCAACCATTTAGGGTAATTGACTACCCCTAAGAACTTAGCATTTAGTTGTTTTACTATTTTCTCTTTTACTAGTTGGGCTCATTTTGGTCTCATCCTTTGGAGTTATGCTTTATTGGTCTTATGTGCGGGTTAGTTGGAATCTTGTGTTCAGTTATCCATCGATCAACCCCTAACATATCCTTATATATCTAAGCAAAGACTCTTTGATACTTCTTAAGCAACTATTTGAACTTTTTTCATCCTTCGAGCAGGACATCATTGGCAATGAGTAAGATTTTCAAATTTTCATGTATGCTAAGATTAAATGTATTGGTATGCACAAAATTAATATTAAATATGCTCATAAAATGATGCATGTTATGCACACTACCATAAGGAAACACATCATATATGTAAGCAAACTCGTCATTCATTGTCATAAACTTAAAAATAAATACATCATCATCTTCAAAGAGACTAGAGACAAGAACATTTGAGTATCAAGAAAGGGTCATTAGAGCCTCTTCAACATAAGTCTTATCTAAATCTTCCTCTTCCTCATCCTTCTCTTATATAATTGCCTTAGTACTAGCCTTGTCCATATATTCAAAGCCTATTTCTTCCCCATCTTCAACACTAGCCTTGGCCTTTATAACCTCTTCAAAGTCCTTCATTTGATCATCTTCGAGCTCAATCTTCGTAAAGCTTTCTTATAATGCTACCCCGTCCATCTTTGCCTAACCATCTTAGATGATTGTCCTTATATGGCTCCATATTCTTCTAAATCCTCAACATAATTATTACAATCATGTTCGCAATGTCAACCAAATCAGAACAGGTATACTTTCCTTTAGCAAATTCACTAAGTATGATATTTCCCCATTATGGATCTTCATAAGGCACTTTTAGTTCATCTCGAGCAACTTGCTTTCTCTTAACTAACTCTCCCATTTCCTAGAATTATTAATCCAATAAATATTTTTTATATTTCTCATTAAACAACTTGTGTTTATCTTTCCATGGCCAAATTGTTTGAGGGTTGTATAAGATTACAGATTGACCCTTCTATTGATCTTTTGCTACCTACATAACCTTTTTTTCTTCTTCTTCTTCTCACACTCTTCATTAGATGAATTTTGGTAATTCTAGTAGCTAGCTTCCACACTTCCCAACTGCATCCAAAAGAATGTTTATTCAAGGTCATCCATAAGGTTAGGCTTTACTTACTCTTCATCGTTATCTCGTCATCTATCTTCTAATTACTTATCCTTCTTTCATAAAGAAATCAGATAAAGAACCTTATAAATCTCACACTAGATATTTATATTACTCCCCTCGATAGCCTAACCCCTTATGGTAGTTTGTGTAGGAATCAGTAGAAATTTAAGCATACCTATTGAGTTCTTTCCCATCGCTTTACTTGGAAGAAACTTCATATTCTTCATAATGTTTATCACCTTCAGATCAACCCAAGTATTTGTAACCCCTGCAACTTGAAAGCCTCTAAGAAGTGGAATAGCCATACTCAATGTCGTCATTATTTCCCCTACCTCAGTGCAGATGATGATGATCTTTGCCTTATAAGGTTTTTTTTTTTTGCATGATAAACTGCATACTTCCCAATGGGTGATACCATGGCCTCCCTAATAACAATGAGAATATAATAGGGTTATCTAGCACTGTAAACTCCACCATGGCTTCCACAACCCCAGTTTTCACCATGGTTTTGAACACGTCTGTAGCTAGCCTTATACTATCATCATAAGCTCGGATGATATTGTTTAATGCTTTTAGATCCTTCAACAACTTCAAAAGGGAAATATTATTCTTGAACCCATCATCGACCATTCCATATGAAGTTCATCTCTCGTTTACCACAACCTTAATGAATAAGGCTAGATTATGGTCCCATCCTTTAATTAACAAGTCCTCATCAGAAAATGTAATCTTCCTCTATTAGTGACTAAGGCTACTACATCTTCTAATGTAGTTTTCTTAAAAATAATCAGACAGGACAATTCTTCTACCGTCCTTCACCTATGCTCCTGATAGGTGATGCGCAATTCTCATACACTGATCTAGGCTGACATCTTCTTTAACTACTTAATATAGTATTCTCCTCCTCTTTTTCCTTCACCAATGATTTTTGCACTTCCTTCTCAACCCTAAGGTCTAGAGGCTTCCCTATCAGGGTAGTACACTTTCTACTTCTAGTCACATGATTCACTTGATTCTCTTCCTTATCCTTATCACTCTCTTGTCATAGCTTGATCATCCTTTCCCTTTTCATACCTTTAGTCTCCTCGTTCAAACTTTCCTATGGATTAATAGCACAAGCATCAATTGTAAGCTTCATAAGGGTCACTTCCTCAAGAATTTTCATTACAACCTCTTCAAAAATCCCAAAATCAATCATGAAGGCTCCTTAGTTTGAGGGTGGCACATTATAATGATTTAAAAGTAGATTCCCTCTTATACTAGGTCTCTTAAGGTTAGGTGGCACAATTATTTTATTATCAATGAGGTCTTGAATTTCATGGCTTAGTTTGTAACAATCGTTTGTGTTGTGTCTGGCTCTTTGATGAAAGGCATAATATGCATTGGCATCGATCACCTAGGTAAAGGATTGGGTGACTATCTTGATGCTAAAGGCTTCAAGACTTTCTTCTTTTGTAACCTTTCGAATGCCTTGGACAGTAATATGACTAAGTCAGTGAATTGTTGTGGGATTCTTACTACATTTACATCAGTAATCTTAACCCTATGACTGAGATGGTGTACTTTTTCTTCTGTCATATTGCTTCTTTGATTCCATCTCAAACTCCTCAACCTGTAGACCTGTTTTCTTGAGATCCTCACTGTTACGTACTAACATCTCCTTAATTCTAGTATTGATGCCTAGTAATGCCCTTTAATGATCATTCTAACTTACTCTCTTTCAGTTGGCCAATTAGTTGCCTCAGAAGCTAGTTTCTTCTACCTCCTTATGTAGTCATTGAAACTCTCTCTAATTTTTTATCTCAATGACTCTAAGTCCTACAAAATGACTTCTAATTTTCAAGTTGCAAGCATAATGTTTCTCAAAAGCTTGTATTAACTTCTTCTAATGCTTTAACCTATAGATCTGATGTATAATCAAATCTAGCAAAGTGGTTTTGAATCACTTAATAAGCACTCTTTCCAATTTTCTTCTTCTTTTATTATTATTTAAACCATAATGCTATAGACCGTAAGAGGATGGTGATTAATGTAATTCAGTGCACAAAGATGTGTTTGAATATTATCCCACATGTTATCTAGCCTTTAGAGAACTACATTACATAGCCACTTTGTGTTACATTAGTTCCTTTTTCTTGTGGAAGAGTATTGAGAGGTAGAATAATAGGAATTTCTTCCTCCTCTTCCTCTTCTTCACCTTTTTTTTAGACTTTTTCTTTTTGTTCTTGATTTTTGGGTCTTATAATCTTTGGTCCTCAAAATTTGCATGTCACAATTCCCATTCTTCCCAAGGTAGTAAGATTGAAAGATGTTATAGTAGGTAAGACTTCCTCCTTTATTTCATTTGGATCAAAACCATATAAAAACATTGCCAAACCCATGACTATATATCATAATCCCACAACTTGCTTAGGATTTTTCCCCAATCCCACCACTTGCTTAGGATTTTTCCCCAATCCCGTCAATTGTTGAAAAATGAAATGAGTAATTAAGACTTTTAGCTTATTATGAGCACACCACATAAGAAGAATCTCTTACTTTGAGACATTGGTTGCTTCTTGTTTCCTAAACATTACACAAGCCACAAACTTATGAAGTATGATCAAACATCTATCTCTAATGGCTCTATTTAATTGTTGATGAAAATTAATTCCATCTTAACCCAAAAGTATTTCCTAAAATGCTTTAGCACTAAAGTTTTAAGGATGATCGCTGATACATCATCTATATAAGCCAAACGCATCTCTTATGATGGTTTGATCAATGGTATATTAGTTACAAAAAAGTCTAAAGACAATGAAGTCTCATGCTCATTTTCAAAATGCAATATTGACAAGAACTCAAGGTTGAGTCTTTTGTAAGATGGATGTATGTAAATGCAAACTTTTCCCAACCTGACCTACCTAAAAGATCTTTCCCTCTCTCTATGACTTCCAGTTGCACTAAACTTGGCTCATCTGAAAATTTACATGCTAACAACTAATGAAAGAAATCTCTCACCATCTTCATCATTAAAGATAGGAAAAGTGGTACCATACTTTGATGATACGTCTTTTGGCTCACTTTGTGGTTGTTTTCCCCTTCTCTATGATGAAGATGCCCTTAAGGCCATTTTGACTTGATGAGAATGGTGATGGTGTGGTAGTAGTGGTTGTGGAAGAATCATAAAGCTAGAGAATTGCTAAAAGATTAAGAGAGACTTTGATGCCTAAAGGAATTCTACTTGTTTCCAAACTCTAGAGAAGTGTTTCCATTGAAATGTAAGTGAAAATAAAGAGAATTAAACGCTATTTATATACTAAAAGGAGTGGAGTTTGGGTGGGAACATTTAAAATTTGAATTAGGTTGAAAAAGCCCTCCAAAAACTCCCCTCAAAAGCGTTAATCATGAGGTTATTGCAGCCCATGACGTGTGTTGCGGGTGCAATAACCTAGACAAAGCTTCATAATGGAATTTTGGTTGCAGCCTGTAACCTAAGTCACAGCCTATGGCTTGAACATGGCCTAGTCCACTACGGGCTAGTCACAGCCCACGACTTTGGTCACAAGCGCAATCGAACCTAGCTCTGAAATCTAATTTTCCTTTATTTTCATCCCCTATGCAAACTAATATCAAACACCTTCCAAACATATGGATAATGAATAAAATTCATCAAATTAAGATTTTCCCTTTGCATAATTCATAAAACATTACTCATTAAACGTCAACTAACATTGATAAAAATAAAACTAACATTAAAATTGAAATTTAAGAATAACAAATTCCTAATTAACATTTTAAAATTCTAAAATTAAATATAAATACTCTAATGGAAACATGAGAAATTTTAGATCCTAAAAGACTCAATCGAAAGCAATACAAGCCAAAACAAAAACATAACCTAATTCTTCATTGGCCTTGTCTATAACTCTTTTATTTTTGTGGCCTCCCTCATCTCCACTTTGGCGGTGAAGAACAAATCTCCATAAGCTCACTTATTTTTTCCTCATGCTCACTTTATGGTGAATGCTCAACCTCAATAATAAAGTATGGAATCCTCTTCTTACTATACTTCATTGCTACAATTTCCTTAAGGGAATAAACATACTCTCCTTTTCTTAGAAATTCCCTATGGAAAGTGTAAAAAGTTGTAGCTTCTTAAGATATGAGAGTTTTATTGAGTTTAGAAGAGGATTTGAGTTTTGCCACTTTCACTTTAGGTGGTAAGAGAGATATGGGTTACTCTTCTTTCACTTTGGCTAGGATGGGTGTCATCTTGATGTCTCTAATGCAATAAATGAAGGAGAATACAACAGTGTTTCCTTTTTCTCTATTTATAAATGATGTCCCCCATCCTAATGCTTGTGGATTAAGTAATTCTATAATATATAGAAGCTTTTACACACTCCTTCTAACCTAATGACCATTAGTCTTAATCTTTATTACCATTTTGACTTGGAATTAAATAAAAACATTTTAGCAAACATTTGCCACAAATATAAATGTCACAACTCATAGCAAGTAACATTATAGCACAAAATCCATATGATATATTTAATGAAATTGCTACCCTCCCTTTTTGTTAAGACTTCATTCACTTGGTCTACTTCCAATGTCCTTCTTCTTTTTCATTATCTCTATAGCAACCTATTAAAAAGATGAAGAACTTTTATTCAAAAATTTAACTAATATTAACTAATAAAAGAAAAACTAAATAAATTGTAAGAAAAATTAAAGGCTTGGGTTGTCTCCTAATTATTGAACCAAGCCTTGTTTTGATGATCACAAGCACATCGAAGAGCTAATCTTTATCTAAGTTATCTATATGAATTATTGCAGATACATTAATTCATTGAACCATGATGATTGGAGAAAGAGTTATAATTGGAAACTCTAAGTATTAAGAAAGTAAAGATTAAGCAAACTAAGCTTAATAGTCCAACGAGTGTTAACATAATTGAACATGCAGTATGACTCTAGCAATGGGCAGTGAAGGAATTCAACAGGCATTGGAATATCACCTTAACACGAGCAAAGTCTTTTAGATCTCATAACAAGCATTGTCCTTTACTATAATAGGCATTGGATAACTCAAACACATGAGCTATGCACATTAAATTTCACAACAGGCATTGTAAGTTCGCAACAAGCATGGTTCTTGATTTTTTTTAATAAGTATTGCATTTTCATAATAAGCATTGGACCAAGTGACTTAAATTGTGCAAAACTTTCAAGATCTCGAAATGGGTATCAGATCGTACCAATAGGCGTTAGAAAAGCTCCCTAAATTAAGCTAAAGTTTATAAACCCTCCAATGAGGAACTTTCAATAATGTAATAAACATTGAGGATATTCAACGGGCATTGAAAGTTCATCAACAATCATTGATATATTGTTGAAGATCTTGAAAAATAGAGCATTAGGTTCATACCTTCCTGAAATCTACAACGAGCATTGTTCATATCTCAACAAGGGTTAATATTGAAGTCCAACAAGCATTGAAGAATTTCCAACATCCATTAAAGTTAGTTGAATAAATATTTAAGAAAGTCAAAGGAGGAGCATTGAGACAAACCTCTCTCAAATGGCTAGTCCTAATGGACATTTAGTTCACACCAACGACCGTTGAAGTTGTATTTTACTTGACAACCACCCATTTTTATGAAATCAATGATGGTTGATGACTCAATAATAGGCGTGGAGAATTCCCAATAAGCATTGAATGTCTAGATCTATAATATGAAGTGCAACTTTCTTTCTAATGACTAATTCTTTGTTTCAACCTATGAAAGGACCTACTCTCAATAGAAACAAATAGAGAAAACTGTTTCATTAAGTAGGTACTATATTATGAAAGCTATTTTCAAATAAGAAAGGTGAACCAAGAGTGATCTAATAATCAAGAGAAGTTTATTGTTTAAAGCTTGTAAGTGTTATCTTCAAAACAGAGTTTGAAGAACAAGCTTTCCAAATATTCTCTCAATACTCTCAACCAGATCAACCATACTCTATGAGTGTACTTTAAAGTATTTTATTACTTGAGTGAGAGTGTTATAGTCATCTTTAAAGTTGTATTTTGTTTGAGTAAACCCTTGGTTAGGAGATCTTAAAAATCATACTTTGTGAAAGGTTTAAGGTAATACTTGGAAAATACTTTAGGATAAGGTTTTAGTAGCACCCATAAGTCTACTTATAACGGCTTGGTAGTGTTCAAAAACTACTATTGTAAAGGTGGTTGATAGCACCTTAAGCCATCTTGATAGTGAAGCTCTAATGGGAATACTAAAGGATAGTGTAGCTCTAGTGGGAATACTAAAGGAGAGGATGTAGGCAAGTTTTGTCGAACCTCTATAAATCTCATGTCATGATTCTTCATTCATTTTTGCACTTAGTTTTTATTTTTAATTACTTGTCGTTGCCCTAGTATCAGAGCTAGTCTCTTCATCAAAGCTTAAATGCTCGAAGCAAAGATCATAATAAGTCATGAAGAATCACAATCCATCCACAAGCCACCATTCTTTAGGGAAAATGATTATGAGTATTGGAAGAATCATATGGAGATCTTTCTTGACAGTGAAACCATTAACTTATGAAACTTTGTTAAAGAAGGAAGATAAGTTCCAACAAAACTAGTTGAAGAAGTTCATGTACTAAAGCCTAAAAGTGGATGGATTGCTAAAGAGAATAAAGCAAACCTAAAGAAGGGATGAGTAATGCATGTTCTCTTCAGTGTAATGCATAAATCTCAGTATGCTAAGTTACAAATATGTACATTAGCCAAAGAAATATGGGGCACATTACAAACTCAGCATGAAGGAACTATTGAAGTTAAGAGGAAAAAGATATAAATACATATATCATGTATGAAACATTTGTATATAAACCTGATGAAACTATTACTGAGATGTATAATAGATTTATAAACATTATGAGCACTCTTAAAACTATAGGGAAGTCCTATTGAAATGAGGACATGGTAGCAAAAATTTTGAGAACACTTCCCAAAGATAAGTGGGAAGCTAAGAAAATAGCTATAGAGGAAGCCAATAAGTTAGAAGCCCCATCACTTGATAGGTTTATGGAAAAGCTATTGGCTCATGAAATCACTTTTGAAAAGCCAACATAAAACATAGGAATGAGAAAGAAAGAATTAGCATTGAAAGCCAAAGACGTACAATCTGAATCTCCATCTATTTCTTATTTACCAATATCTTTTTTTCTAGTGATGATGAAGATAGTAGTGAAGATGAGCATCTTGCCCTCATCACCAATCAAGTAGAGAATCCTTTCAAACTAAAAGAGGAAAGGGTAAGGAGATATAAAAAGAGAGCTAGCAAGAGTCAACTCATCTATTATGGATGCAATGAGAAAGATCATATAAAATTAAATTATCTAAAGATCAAGAAGAGCAAGTTTCCTGTTAAAAAACACACCTCCAAGAAAGGAAAAAAAAAGTGTATAAAGCCACATAGGATGATACTAGTGGCTCCAAACCAGATGAGGAGGAAATAAGAAAAGAGTTAGCTAACCTTTGTCTTATGGCAATCGAGGAGCAATCAGATGAATCCTCAAGCGAGCACTCATCTAGTAGTGAAAGTGATAGTGATATTGATAAAGAGGTAAATCCTTTTGATTCCTACTCTATAGATGAATTGTATTCTATAATCACCAAGCTCACTATGAAAGTTGAGACTCTAAAGTCCGACACCTTCTTTCTTAAAAAAGAGACCAAATTTTTAAAAGATTATGCTAAGAATCAAGAAACTCTAGCTAAAGAGGTTGAGTCTCTTACCACTGAGAACCTTAAGCCTAAGGAAAGACTCAATAAGTTTACCAAAGGAAATGAGAAGTTAGATTGCATCCTTAAGGTCCAAAGGAGCCCATCCATTAAGCATGGATTAAGTTACAAAACCTCTATTTCAATTGCCCCTTCTACCTTTAAAACAATCTTTGTTAAGGCTAAGGAAGATAGTGTTCAAAACCCCATAAGATTGCCAAAAGTTCTTAAGAATGGAAATGCATAGATAAATGGCATAAATGGTAAGTTTTAACACATTAACACATACTTGAGACATGTTTGTTTTAGAGTAAATTATACTTATATATACCATTCATATAAGCCTAAGAGACAAGGTCTGCAAAGACATGGAAATTAGCATAATTATGGATATAGACACATAACACAAGAGAATTCCTCACATGAAAAACACTCCTAGACACATTGTTTAAAGGAGTTACAAGTCTTATAGACACTACGTACATTTTCCACTTAGAAGTGGCACATTAGCTTACTTTGATGGTGATTGTTTTTACTGTGGCATATGTGGCCACATTGCCTATCATTGCCATTCTATAAGGCATAATGAGTAGTTGGCAAGAGCTAACCCCCTAGGACCCAAGAAGGTTTAGGTACCTAAGATATAACTCTCATTGTTTTATAGATGTGCTTGAAATCCCATTTTAGAGAGCAAGAGTGGAATATTGATAGTAGATGTTTAAAGCATATGATATGAGAAATGAAGTTCTTTACACAATTAGAGAAGATTGAAGGACTTGGAAACTTGCTTTTAGAGGTAATGACAAAGCTAAAACTATTGGCATGGGTAGAGTTTGTAAGGATGATGACTGGCCTATCCTTGATAAAGTATTACTTATTAATAGACTCAAACACAATTTGCTAAGTGTAAGTCAGTTGTGTGATAAAGGCCTTAAAGTTATGTTTAAGCCACAAGCATGATATGTGTCAAAGATGAGTGATAATAAAATTTTATTCATTGTTGGAAGAGTTCATAATATTAATGTAATTGATTTAAATTCTCTAGTTAACCAAAACGCAAAGTGTTTAGTCTCTATAGTGAATGAAGGTAAAACTCAGCATAGAAGGCTAGGACATGCTAGCATGGAACTCTTCAATAAGCAGAAGAGAAGAAACTTGGTTGAAGATTTACCTGAAATCAAGTTTGAAAAGGAAGGAGTTTATGATGTATATTGAAGAAGTAAAAGAATCAAATCTTCATTCAAAGCTAAGAACAAGGTAAGTTATTCTAGACCATTGCAATTGCTTCACATGGATCAATTTAGACCTATTCAAGTATCTAACCTGGGAAGCATGTATTATACATTCGTAATAGTAAATGATTACTATAGATATACTTGGGTATTATTCCTCTCTCATAAAGATTTTTGTTTTGATGTTTTTAAGACCTTCGGCAAGAGAATTCAAAGCCAACGGGATTTCAAAATCTCCTCTATTAGAAGTGACCATGGAGGAGAGTTTGAGAATGCTAAGCTTCATAGCTTTTGTGATAAGTATGATATCACACACAACTTCTCAACTCCGAGAACACCACAATAGAATGGCATGGTAGAAAGGAAGAATATAACTCTTCAAGAAATGGCTAGAACCATGTTGAATGTGTACAATCTTCCTAAGTAATTTTAGGTTGAAATTGTAAAAACTTCATGTTGTGTTTTAAATAGAGTTTTGGTGAGACCCTTGTTAAAGAAAACTTCCTATGAATTGTGGAACAATAGAAAGCCCTAGGTTGTATACTTTAAAGTTTTTGGTTGCAAGTGCTTTAATCTAAATACTAAAGACAACCTTAGCAAATTTGACTCTAAGTCTGATAAAGCAATTTTCCCTAGATATTCTACTACTAGCAAAGGGTATAAAGTTTTTAACAAGAGAACACTAATTGTATAGGAGTATATACATGTTCTATTAGATGAATCTGGACCCACTTATGTAAGAAAATAAGAAGATATTGATGATCTTGCAGGTCTTATGAGTGAGCTAAAAAAGAAGGAAAGAATATGGATAAGCCACAAGACATAAGGAATGAAGGAAATGAAGAATCACCTCTTCCTACTCCTAGTGAAGAGCAAACTTAGCTAGAAAAGGACTATATTTTTAACAAAGATCATCCAATAGATCTTACCATTAGTGATCTATCAAATCAGGTAATAACTAGAACATCTTTTGGAAATGCATATACTAATCTTGCTTTTGTATCCCTTATAGAGCCTAAGACCATAGATGAGGCCATTAAATATGAACATTGGGTTCTTGCTATGCAAGAAGAACTCAATCAATTTGAGTGGAGTAAAGTGTGAACTTTGGTTCATATACTTCATAATCATTCCATTATTAAAACTATATGGGTCTTTAGAAATAAACTTGATGAACATGGAATTATTATTAGTAATAATGCTTAGTTAGTAGCCAAAAGCTATAACAAAGAAGAAGGAATTGACTTTGATGAGACCTTTACACTTGTAGCTAGACTTAAAGCTATTAGAATTTGACTTACACTTGCATCTCACGTGAATTTCAATTTATATCAAATAAATGTCAAAAGTGTTTTTCTTAATGGGTACATTGATTAGGAAGTGTATGTTGAATAACCCCTTGGCTTTGAAAGCCATTACTTTCCTAACCATGCATTCAAGCTCACCAAAATCCTATATGGCTTGAAGCAAGCTCCAAGAGCTTATTATGAGAGGTTGAGCAACTTTTAAGAAAAAGGTTTCTCCAAAGGTTTGGTGGACACAACTCTCTTTTCTAAGGAAAAGAATGAAGACCTATTATTAATGCAGATATATGTAAATGATATCATATTTAGTGCTAATAAAGTTTGCTTATGTGAAAATTTCTCTAAAGTAATGAAGAGTGAGTTTGAAATGAGCATGATGGAATAACTCACATTCTTCCTTGCATTGCAATCAAGTAAGGAAAGAAAGGAATCTTCATATATCAAGTCAAATATATCAAGGAATTAATCAAAAGATTTGGCATGGAAAATAGCAAACTATGCAAAAATCCTACGAGCATCAACATCAAGCTAAGCATGGATGAACATGATAAGAATATGCACCAAAAGCTATATAGAGGTATGATTGGTAGTCTACTTTATCTAACAGCCTTTAGACTTGATATTATGTTCAATGCTTGCTTGTGTGCTAGATATCAATCTAATCCTAAAGAGTCTCATTTGAATGCTATAAAACACATACTTAAATATCTCATAGGTACCCCAACATAAGACTTTGGTATCTTAAAAGTTCTTCATTTGAATTGAATGCATTTTCTAATGTTGATTTTACTAGGTGTACCTTAGATAGAAAGGACACTTCAAGCATATGTCAATTACTTGGTTAATGCATAGTGTCTTGGAGTAGCAAAAAGCAAAACTCGATTACTTTATCAACTATTGAAGCAAATTATATGGCAGTTGGCCTTTGTTGTGCATAAATCTTATGGATGAAACAACAATTTCTTAATTACAAAGCAATTGTAAATCAAGTTTCCATTAAGTATGATAACACTAATGCCATAAATTAGTCCAAGAATCTTATACAACATTTTAAAAGCAACCATATAGACATGAGACATCACTTTCTTAGAGATCATGCTTGTAATGGAAATATTATGTTATAATATGTTTATACTAACCATTAATTGGCAGATATCTTCACTAAACCTCTTTGTGATGAAAGATGCAGTTCGTCAAAAGAGAACTTGGCATGATTGATGGAAATACATTGGATTAGCTTTAAACAAGTTCTTCTTCTCCTCAATCTATTTATGATCATTGTTGTGTGATATTTGATCATTATTGCTTGAATTGATCGCCATTAAACTCTTTAGATTCAATAGCTAAAGATTTTAAGTGTGTCTGATATTAATCAAATTGTTTATATGTTAATTGAATTCATGATTATATCATTGAGTTTGATTAATAACATCTAACAACTAAGTTTTAAAATTGTTTTTGAACTAAGTATTGTTTGAAAAACATGGCCAATGGTCATTGTGTTTCTCTCAATGACCATTATATTAACTGTGAGTTCCTCATTTTGATTTTGTTGGTCTTCATGATTATTATGAATCTCCAATGACCATTGTTCATTACCCATTGGTCGTTGTGAACCAGCCACCATCGTTGGCTGAAGAACACTTGCAAGAGCAAGCTAACAGTTATGTCCAATAGTCATTACCTAACCCACAATAGACATCGAACACTCCTAATGGTCATTTTTTTAAAAAAAAAAAAAAAAGCTCATTGAACTTCTATTTAAACCTCTTTTAACCTTAAAATCATTTAACTTTCTTCTTTGTTTTGCTTTATACTCATTTTTCTCTTAATTTTTGCTATAAATTTATGCATATTTCCTTGCTTTAAACACTCATTCACATAATCAAATGGCACCTAAACTAGATTCCACCAAAGATATAAGCAACCTACTAATAAAACCCCTAACCTTTTTACTCTAGCTTTGAAACTAAGGAAAATCTAGCATCAATGATAGCTCAATAGAAGAAAAGAGCTGCAGAACCCTTTTCAACCAGCAATAATCTTAGAAATCCAAAACTAGCCAAGATTCAAAATGGAAAAGGAAGGCCACCAAAATATAGCACACTTTTATACCCTCAACGCCTCCTTTGGTTAAACAATTTCATCTCAAAAGTGAAAATAAAAAGGGATTAGCTATAAAATTGCTAAAGAGACATCTTGGAGGTGGAAAATTCTTAGAATGGAATGACCTGCAAAGATATGGGTTGGCTGAAAAAGTTAGAGTTAATGGTCGGGATTGGATAAGAATTATTTTTCCATCACAAGGAACCCTCCTACCTAGAACTCACAATGAAATTTCTTGCCACTTTAAAAGTGTTAGGCAGTGATTGTGAAATATATACTCGAGATGGCACAATAAAGTTTAGGCTATTTGGGAAGAAGTACACATTCAAACCAAATGACTTGGCTAAGTGCTTTGATACTGCCTCATCTATTTTCATAAAGCCTCCTCCTACTTTTAAAGTTAATGTCAACCAGTTTTAGAAATCGATCACTGATGGAAGATGTAACTATAATGGCAACAACAACAAAGCTTCAAAGATTAAGAGTCAAACTCTAAGGATTACCTACAGGTTCATCACCAGGAACATCAATGGAAAATGACAATCCAATGGAAACTATACCATAAAAGATTCTTTTCTACCTTTAGTGCATGAAGAATAAACAGAAGGTGAATACTCTTTTACTCTTGATGCAAAGAATAAATGGGCAAGTGGACAAGGCCAACAAATTTGTGATGGCTCACTATATCACAAAGATTACAAAATTTATGAAAGCAATACCCTAAATTGAAGAAAAGCGTGAACAAAAGAATATATATTGTTGGAAAAGATACCTTACAATGAGCCCATTTGTAAGAAAATGCTATTAAGTATGGGGATCTTATAAAGACTTGATACTGGATTGATCATAAGGTTGCATAAGGAAGTTGAGATTCCTCAAAAGCAAGACGAAAATGAGGATATTGAAGAAGCTATTAGGGCAAGGGTTACAGCAGTAGAAGGAATTGGAACCAGTGCACCTGCTACATCTGTTTCATCTTTCACTCCCTTTGAGTAGAAGTTTCTTGGGAAATTGGAAACCCTTACTAATGTTGTTTAAAGAGTTGAGTCCTCTACTACTTATTTACACTAGATAATTCAAAGACTTCAAAGAGAAATGAAGGATATCAACCAAACACTAGATTGGATAGTAGAAGGGTTGAATCTACAATCGAGGACGCCAAGTACTAGAAACCAGCAAGAGGTTCCACCTGAGATGAATTAAATTTAAAACCTTAACACCTCATAATGCGTTGTTTGTTTCATTTCTTTTTCTTTTTGTCATTATTTTCAAAAATAGTTGATGTATTAGATAACATTACTTTTACAATGAAAAGTTAACTTTTTTTCTATGTTTTCTTTCTATATGTTTTATATTCCATTGTTATTGTTGTTTGATTCTTTTTTATAATGACAAAGAAGGAGAAACAAAATGTGAACTTAATATAATGGTGCATATACTATAAGCTTAAAGGGGGAGTAATATGAACAAAATATTAGGAAATCTTACAAAGGATGATTTCTTATTAATGGAGAAACCCATGTGTAAGAGGAGTTTAAACAAATTGATATGCTTAGGGTGGACTTAAAGATTGATGGACTTTATATGATGTTCACCTATTTGGTTTTGTAAGATTAACTTTGATAGATTATTTGTCATCATCAAAAAAAGGGAGAATATTTAACCAAGCCTTATTTAGACATAGCTAAGAGCTAACCTTTATCCAAGTTATTTGTATGAATTCTTACAGGTACATCAATTCATTGAACCATGATGATTGGAAAAAGAGTTATAATTGGATAAAGAGTTATGATTAGAAAGTCTAAGTATTAATACAGTAAAGATCAAGCAAACTAAGCTTGACAGTTCACCAAGCTTTATGACTCTAGCAATAGGTGTTGAAAGAACTTAAGAGGTATTGGAATATCACCCTAACATGAGTAAAGTCTTTTAGATCTCACAACAAGCATTGTCCTCAACTACAACAGGTGTTGGATAACTCAAACACATGAATTATGCACATTGAACTTCGCAATAGCCATTGCAATTTTATAATATATGTGGTTCTTGATTTCTGAACAAGCATTGCACTTCTGCAGTAAACGTTAAACCAAGTGACAAATTGAGCAAAACAATCAACATCTAAAAATGGGCATTGGATCCTACCAATAGGCATTGGAAAAGCTCCCTAGATTGAGCTGTCGGACCCTTTAATGAGGCACTCTCAATAATGCAATAAGAGTTAAGGATATTCAATAAGCATTGAAAGTTCACCAATAGTCATTGATGTCCTGTTGAAGATCTCGAAAAACATTGCATCAAGTTCACACCTTTTTGAAAATCTACAATGAGCATTGTTCATATCTCAATAGGAGTTGATATTAAAGTTCAATAGGTATTGAAGAATATCCGATAGCCATTAAAGTTAGTTGAATAAACATTTAAGAAAGTCAAAGGAGAAGCGTTGAGATAAACTTTTCTCTAATGGCTAGTCCCAATAGGAGTTTTGTTATTACCAATAATTGTTGAGTTGTATTTTGCTTGACAACCACCCATTTTTATGAAATCAATGATGGTTGATGACTAAACAATAGGCGTAAAGAATTCTCAATAGGCGTTGAGTGTCTACATTTGTAATTTAAAGTGATAGCTTTCTTTCTAACGGCTAGTTTTTTGTTTCAACCTATAAAAGAACCTTCTTTCAACAAAAACAAACAAAGAAAACCATTCCATTAAGTAAATATTCTATTATGAAAGCTATTTTAAAATAAAAAGGGTAAACTAAGAGTGAACTAGCAATTAAGAGAAGTTCATTGTTTAAAACTTACAAGTGTTATCTTCAAAACAGAGTTTGAAGAATAAGCTTTTTATATATTCTTTCAATACTCTCAATCAGATCAAGCATACTTTATAAGTGTACATTAAAGTATTTTATTGCTTGAATGAGAGAGTTACCCTCATCTTTAAAGTTGTATCTTGTTTGAGAAAACCTTGGTTAAGAGATCTCAAAAAACTAGACTTTGTCAAAGGTTTAAGGTAGTACCTATAAACTACTTTGCGATAAGGTTTTAGTATCACCTATAAGTCTACTTGTAACAGCTTAGTAGTACCTAGAATCTACTATTGTAAAAGTGGTTGATAGCACATTAGGCCATCTTGATAGTGAAGGCTCTAATGGGAATACTAGAGGAGAGGACATAAGCAAGTAGTGTCAAACCTCTATAAATCTCGTGTCTTGATTTTTCATTCATTTTCGCACTTAGTTTTTATTTTTAATTACTTGTCGCTACCCTATTCGACCCCCTTCTAGGGCACCAAGAGACAACACTAGTAATATTATTTTAAATTCTTATAGTTTAACCCTTCTTAGTTGGAAATGGTGGTGAAGTAAAGGACCTCCTCACGCTTTTTAGGCTCCATCCCAAAGCAAGGATTGAGGCATTGCCTATTCATTTTGAAATTCTCTCCTTTTTTATTTTAAATTTTAATTGCTCCATATGGATAAAAAAATTTTTATTATAAGAGGTCTTAACGACCTCACTTCAATTTCTAAGGAGTAACCTTAACTTAGAGTTGTAAAGCAACACTTGTTGATCCTCTTGGAAATCACATCACATTGTATGCTTATCATGCCCCTCTAACTCTAGCTCTTCCTGTTCTTTCCCTTTTTCATCTTCAATTTCTTTGATTTTCTAACATTTTTCCTCCCTTATTGATGTTTCTTAATTTTGTACACATCAAACTCCACTTATTGATCTCTTACTCTTAAAGTCAATTTACCAAGCTCCATATCAATTAGGGCTCTCCTCATTGCTAAGAATGGTCTTCCCAAAATGAGTGGTATCTCAAAATCTTTTACAAAATCTAGCACCATAAAATTTGCTAGAAAAATGAACTTATCCACTTTAACGAGAATGTCTTCAACAATCCCTATAGGATACTTGACCGATGTATCCATTAGTTGCAAACATATCCATGTCTCCTTAAGCTCACCTATTTTCAATTCATTAAAAAGAGATAAAGGCATCAAATCAATATTAGAACCAAGGTCACAAAAACCTTTACCAAATTATAATTCACCAATTTCATAAGGTATAGTAAAATTCCCTAGATTTTTTATTTTGGAGAAGTTTATTTTACAAAATTGCACTACATTGTTTTGTAAGAGTCACTACTTCACACTCTTTAAGCCTTTTCTTATTAGAAATTATGCCATTGAGAAATTTGAAATAATAAGGCATTTGAGCTAATGCTTCAAGGAATGAAATGTTGATATGAATGTTCTTAAAAACTTCAAGGAACTTAGCAAAATCCTTGGTTTTTTTGTCGTCCTTTGGCTCTTCAATCTTTAAGGGAATGGAATAGGAGGCGTATAAGATTGCATCTTAGGTGGTTGCTTAGATTCTTCCTCCTCTACTCTATGTGATTCCTCATAAGGTTGTTCATAAGTTGATTCTTCTTTTTCTTACTCTTTAGGCTCTCTAACTCTATTTTCTACCTCTCTTCCACTTCTCAAAGTGTCTTTTACGTGCTTTTTAGGATTGACCTTTAAGTTGGATAGTAAACTCCTCTTTTACCCATATGATATAGTGTTTACCAATTGTGCCTCTTGTACCTCTAATCCATGAATGGAAGAAAAATGATGTTTACTAATTTGATCAACCTTGGCATCTAACCATTTCAAAGCTTTATCTTGTGCATCCTTCTTCTTATTAGTCTTGATAATAAATTTCACCATCATGACCTCTAAACCTGATTTCTTTTCCTACTATTATTATGCTTGAAAACTTGGGGTGCTTGTGGTCTCAAGGCTTCAAGAAAAATTAGGGTGATTTCTCCAACCAAGATTGTAAGAATTGGAATAAGGATTGTCGCCTTGTCTATTATTGGCCCTTAGCACCAAGAAGAGGGTTTGAATTGGTACGTAAAAATTAAAATAGAAGAGTAGAAGAGAAATGAAAACACAAGATATATAGTGGTTCAAGTATAATCGACCCTACATGCACTCCCCAATTCTCAGCAATTAGGTATTCCACTAACTATCAATGGTATTTTCAAGCTCACACTAAACTTCTACACTTGTGTTTTCTAAGGCTCACACAATAACCTTTACACTTGTGCTTTAGAGGCTCATACGATAACCTTTATAGTTGTGTTTTTCAGGCTCACCAATAACCTTTCTAGAGTGTTTTAACAGGCTAACACTATAATCTTTACAAATGGTGTTTATGCTCACACCAAATAATCAATTAAAAAAGAGAAAATATTGAGTAGCAAAATTACAAGAGTTTGGTTATAAAGTTATTAAATCTCTTGTATTTACATATGTTTGATGAGGTATCTATAGCCTCTACCCACCAAAGAGACGTTGCAGTAAAATTGGTACAAGATCTTCAAAGTGTGCTAGATAGATTTTTGAATTAAATGTTTAACAGTCTTTATTCGCGGTCGCTACTACTCATTCGCGGTTGCGAAATCCAAATTCCTTGAGGAAAACTCTATTTGTGTCTAACGGCTAGTCCACGTGGCAACTTCTGATTGGTTTACCAGGAAAATGTAGTTGTTGCCTTTCACCTACTTTCAGAAGTCGCGATTGCCAGCTTTCTTGTACAAGACGCGATAGAAGGACGCGAATTTGTCTGCCAAAGATGGTCATCTTTTTTCTCATGATTTGCGGTCGCTACCAATAAGATGCCTTCACAAAATTTAACTTCCAATGTTCTGCCTGGACACTTATCATGTTGTGGTTGTGGACTTACTTCCCTCTTGAGTTACTTCAAAATTCGCAGTCGCGACTAGGGCGTGGCACACATCGCGAATTCGTCTGCCAATTTTGGACTTCATCATTTGGATGAATCGCAGCCAAGAATGGCTCCGCGATTTCACTTGTCTGACTTCTTGCAAGTCTTCTAATGGATCACGATCGCGAATCCAAAGTAGTGGTCGTGATTTAAAAGACATGTGACATACTTTGAAGATTTTGAGCTATATCCAACTTCCAACTTAGATAAAAACTAAAGGCTATAAAACAACACTAATTTAAAACATTAGACATGATCAATCTCCTTTGTCAACATCAAAAGGGGTCCAAGACTTAGGGTTAACCACTCTAGTCCAACAATCTCCCCCTTTTTTGACAACTTAAATTGATCCAAAATGAAAACGTTGCAGAAAAGTGAAGCTGGATTGTAATATGATTCAATGAATGCTTAAGACAAAATTTGCTAAGTATGTCATTCATTCAATCAAAGGTGATAAAAAAAAATATATTTGTAACGACCTTTTTCATTTACCAATAAATGTAATGACCACTTATGTTTACAAATCATGTTACTCTGATACCAATAAATGTAACAACCATTGATATCACTGAATGTTAGCTTTTTTTTTTTTTTTGCTACCACAATCTGCAATGCTACAATCGGTACCTATCAGAGCACTCAACATCTGGGATTTGCCTGTCGGTCGCGCGATATCATACACACCAGGATTTGCAAGTCTGCCCAACGTATGCTTGAGCCCTCTCTGATACCAAAACTGTAACATCTAAATTCATTTGTCAAACTAATAACTGTGACATCCATTGTTCTCATTTGTAAATCAGCTTTGATACCACAAATTGTAACGTCACAACGTGGCTACAGCTGGTACCTATCAGAGCACTCAACATCCGGGATTTGCCCGTCGGCCCCATAATGTCATACACACCGAGATTTGCACGTCTGCCTTGCGTGTGTTTGAACCCTCTGATACCACCAACTGTAACTATCATCTTCAGTTGCAAATCATGGCATTTCATGTTCAGAAATGCATATACATTAAGGTTTATTCATCATACATATATAATCAGATATGTAATTAATGTACACATGTGTTAACTAATGTCAGGACCAGTGACCATAACTAGTTCCTATCAAATGTATGTACATGACGCAAGGAGAGAGAGTTGGAATTCAGCCGACGACCTGTGTTCCATGTGTCTCTATGCAAAACTTTATGTACCAAAGTGTCCAAAGTCTATGCTTTAGTATTTGAAAAATAATTGTGATTTGGTGAGTCGCGACTCAATGAATAAAAAAAATAATCAAATCCTCATGGCATAATCCATAATCAAATATCATCAAGATGCATTGCAAGTATAACAATTGACTATGCAAGTACAAATGAAATAGCTTTGTTTTTTTCATGACCGAGCAAGGAAAACATTGCTCCTGGGATATTCATGTGATTCATGTAGCATATGATTTGGGACCTATTGGTCCATCTTCCTATAATTTGCAAGTGTTTGACAAGTCGGTCACAACGCCCCTTTTAGTTCTATATGCAAGTGCTTATTCACAAATGATATGCCAAGTAATCGTTAAGAGAATTTAATTCTCACTTGGCCTGTATTCCCATGTAACATCTAACAATTCAATCATATATACATGTAATAGAACATAATCATATTATTCACATGTAACATGTAACAATTCATTCATATATACATGTAATAGAACATAATCATATCATTCCCATATAACATGTAACAATTCAATCATTCTCACTTGACTTATATTTTCATGTAACATGTAACAATTCAATCATATATACATGTAATAGAACATAATCATATCATACAATTATCACATACACCCATTAAATCCAATTATGGTTTTTACTCACACACATTGAATCCAATTATTGTTTCTACTCACCTTATGATGTGACCAACCTTTATGGTAGGTTTGGTTCTCTCTCTAGGACCTCCTCAAAGTGTTGAGATCCTAGAATTTGATATATACATGGTTACAAGTATGCCTAAATGATTATGAATGCTTGGTGCATGATCCATGCAAGTGGACCTATGTTTATGTATATATTCCTTATATGGCAGCCTGAGCTCGCTACACTGTCACAACAATAACTCCTAATATTCTTATCCAAATGGCTTGATTATTTTTTCTAACAAACTAGACATATAATGGGACAACATATTCAAATTCCAGGCTAATATCAGATAGACATAAAATGTGGTGAATTTTTAAGTTCTTCCCTGTTGCAATATCATCTCAGTCTGAGTAGGTCTTATATTCTTGGGCATATCTCAAATTTTACTAGTCTAATTGCAATAATATTCTACCATCAATTACAAAACATATAAAGAAACATTTTTTATGTTTTACTCATTGTCTAATTCAGTTTATAAGGTCACCAAAACAAAGGACCAATCTCAGGGAAAGTAGGTTCATAATATGTTGACAACCAGTCAAGATAAAGGGACAATATCTAAGCAACCATGCTGTATTTGGCAATAATATTTCACAGGTATGTAGATCAGACATAAATATACATCTTTCAAGTTTTTACCATCATCAAATTCTGAGTCTATGGTCATCAAATTCTTGGAAAACCGAATTAAAAGAAAGGTGGTGTGTCATCCGGGTACAGAGTCAGTCCCAATCAATGAGCCATTTCTCTTTCCACACAGCAAATTAATCAAAACTGCTTAGCAGGTATTTAGAGGGAATATAACCCTACAAGTTTCATGTTTTTCACTCTGTCAAAATCAAAACATAAAGCCATCAAAATATAAGAAAACAGAAGACTGAGATAATCTCGGTTCGGATTTGACCTAGTCCTGATGAAGGGGTCATATCTTTTCACACACACAGAATAAAGTAAAACTGTTTCATATGAATTTATATGAGACATAAGGCTACAAATTTAATGTTTTGCACTTTCCTAATTCCTCTTCTGGGGTTATGAAATCATGGGTGCAAAATTCTGCTCTAACAGCAAAATCAACAGAATCAGCTCTTGTTCTCTTGGATTACAACTTCCATCCAAGAGCTCTACTTCAATTACTTCATAATTCTCACTAACCATGCATGATTAACATGTCATGAGAGGTTAATTCCAGTTTAGAAGAAGATAAATTACTTACCTACTGTCCCAGAATTGGAAAACCTTAGGCAGCTCACTCTTCTCCCTCTCTTCTTCTTCTTCTTCTTCTTCTTCTTCTTCTTCTTCTTCTTCTTCTTCTTCTCCCTCTCTCTTTTTTTCCCTCAAAATCTGACCCTAATGGTCTGTATTGTTATCTTAAATAAGTCAAAAGATTGGGGCTGGTTTCTTATTGGTTGAAAGTTAAAAGATTTGCTTTTAGTTCCTCTTCTTCACTCCTTCATCACCTTCGTCCATCTCTTAATTCCTAAATGCTCCTTGTACTTTTAATTAAGCTCTAAAACACCATTATTTATGATGCTATAATAAGCACACAACATGAGATAATTTGTCATATAACTATGCAAACACTGCATATATGTTCAAGCATCCCAAATGCAACGATGCAATTGTCATTGTCATGTTTTTATAATTCACATGTCTAAATAATTATTTATCTTGTGCATATGCTCATATGTGATTTCATATCATTTGTGCAATGAATATATATTCATGTGATAATGCCAATGAATAGGGATAGAGATGTTACAAGTGGTTCCTCAAAAAGAAGAGATTGATGAAGAAACTGAAGAAGCTTTCAGGATAGGGATTGCAACAGTGGGTAGGAATTGAAACCTATATATCTATTCCATCTCTCTCTCCATTTGAGCAGAAGGCGTTTGAGCAGTTTGAAGCCCTTACTAATACTGTTCAAAGGGTTAAATCTTTTACCATTGCTCTCCATTAGAAAGTTCATTAACTTCAAGGTGAGATGAAGAACATTAACCAAATCTTAGACTAAATTATGGAAGGCTTAAACTTATAACTTGATAGGCCAAGTATCCTTGAGTAGCTAGGTGCTTTCAAGCAGTAAGATCCCCTACAAGAAGCTAAGGTACTAGCACTGCTAGTAGAGCCTAAAAGCTAAGAGCAACTCCAAGAGCCACAACCATCCTTAGAACCTCAAGATCAAGCCCATTCCTCTCCCTCTAAAATAATTCCTCATGAGTCGTCTGCGTAGTTATTATTATTGCTTTTTTTTTTTTCTGTTTCTTTTATTTTCTTTTTAACATAGCTGATGATTGGACAACATATATTTTGTAATATAGACTAGAAGATATTGTTTATATCTTTTGTAATGTTATCTATTCTCTAGCAATGAATATTTTGGTTCTACATACTATTCTTCTAAAATTTATTATTGTTTGCTTCTTTTTGATAATGACAAAGGGGGAGTAATGATACCATACCATGTGCATAAAATGGTACATATAATATGAACATATTTTAAGTGGGAGCAAAATGTTAAATCTTACCAAGGATGATTATATAACAATCTTTTAGGAGAGAAATTAAAGGATAACATGGTAACTCAATGCATGACCTTAATAGATTAAGGGAGAGTTATATATATATATATATATATATATATATATATATATATATATATATATTACTTCAGTTAGACTATTTTTCATCATTAAAAAGAGGGAGAATGTTGAACCTCAAGGTTTCAAGTCTTGTTTTGATGATTACAAACATGTCAAAGAGTTAATCCTTGTTTAATTTATTTGTGTTAGAACTTGCAGGTATATCAAATTTTTAAACCACGATGATTGGAGAAGGTAGTTTATTTAAACATTCAAAATGTTAGAGAGTGAAGCTCAAGGCAAACTCAGCTTCACAGACCAATGATTGTTGTCTTCATCGAATAGGCATTGTAGACCTGTCAATGAGAATTGAAGATATCACAACAGGCATTGGTGAAATACCTCAACTTAAGTATGACCTTTTGGACCTTCCAACGAGTGTTGCTCGTATTCCCAATAAGAGTTGGACAATTGCTTTAACATGGCCTTGCATATTAAACTTCATAATCGTTTGCATTTTCATAATGAGTATTGATCTTGCCCTTAAATAGGTGTTGTACTTTCACAACAGGTGCTAGACAAAGTACCTTAGATTGAGCAAAACTATCTAGAACCCTAAATAGGCATTGGTTCATCTCAATAAGAATTGGAAAAACTCTCTAAATTGAGCCAAAGACTTTAGAACACCCAATAAGACACACTTAATATCCCAACAAGCATTGAACACATTCAATAAGCATTAAAAGTTCACCAATAAGCGTTGGAAAAATGCTCTAATTTGAGCTTTAAACATTAGACCCCTCAACGAGTGACATTTATATCTTAACAAGCATTGATGGTGTAGCCAACAGACATTACAAATAATCTAACGACTATTGAAGGACTAGTGTAGATCTTGGAAAATAGAGCATTAAGTTCTTTCTTTTTGGGAATTAATAATAGGCATTGACCCTTCTCCAACAGGCATTAAAGTTTAAAAGTAACAAACATTGTTTTTATGAAATTGTCATTAAAGAAAAAGTGAAATAACTCTTTATTAAAGACAAAAGTGGAGCCTTAAGTTAAGTTCTCTCTAACTGCTAGTTCCATTGGGCGTTTTGATAGAGCCAACGACCATTGAGAGTGTATTTTACTTGAAACCACCTGTTTGTATGAAATCAATGATGGTTGATGCTTTTGCAATGGGTGTAGGGAAGGCTCAATGGGTGTTACTTACTTTGAGGTGTAATGTGGAGTAAAAGCTTTCTCTCTAACATCTAGTTCTTTGTTCATGGTATAAAAGGGCCACTCTCAACATAAATATAAAGAGAATTGTTTCATTAAGTGAGTATTTTATTATGGAACCTTTTCTCTATAAAAAAAGGTAAACAATGAGTGATCTAGCAATAAACAACATTGATTATCCAAAGCTTGCAAAAGTTATCTTCAAAATAGAGTTTGAAGGATAAGCTTTCTTGAAATTCTCTTCACATTCTCAACCTCATCAAGTATACCTTGTGTGAAGCACTTAAGTGTCTTTATTACTTAAGTGGGAAAGTTTTTTTTTTCTCTTTCATAAAGTTTTGCATTTAGTTTGACGAAACCTTAGGTTAGGAAACCTTAAAAGCTAGATCTTATGAAAGGTTTAAGGTAGTACTTAAAAACTACTTTAGGTTAAGGTTAGTAGACCTTGAGATCCATTTGTTAGAGGTTGATAGAGCCTGAAAATCTATCACTTATAAAGGCTTGGTAAGTGCCCAAAAACTTACTTGTATAAAGGATGTTGATGGCACCTTGAGCTATCATGATAGTGAAGGCTCTAGAGGAGATACTAGAGGAGAGGACATAGGCCGATTATGCCAAACTTCTATAAATCTTGTGTCTTGATTCTTTATCTTTTCGCACTTAGTTTTAATTTTTTATATTAATTTTTAATACTTGTCATTGCTTTATTCAACCCCTTCTAGGGCACCAAGGGACAACACATTACATTTACTGACCATAAGATGTGTGGTCGTTAAATGTAATGAGTTTCATTATACGTAATGACCACATACCTTGTGATCGCTAAATATAATAACATCTTTGCCTTTAGCGACCACTATCAAGTGGTCACTTTTTTGAAATGAAAATCATTCCAAATAATGTCACTTTGAGTATGGTCGCTATTTGGAATTAACCCATTCCAAATAGTGACCACACTTATTATTTGGAATGAATTTCATTCCAAATAATGACCACTACATGGCTACTAAAATCCACCCCCTTTTCACTTTGTCCTAACCTTAAAAACCCTATCTCCATCTTCTATATAACAGTCACTCGACATGAGTTTTTTTTCATTTTTTTTTCTTAATCTCTACATTTTTTAACCTAAGCAAGCACCTTTTTGTGACCTATTACTGCTTTGATCACCACCATCCCCTTCCTTTTATAATTTTTTTTTCTATCTATCGTACCTCTTTCAAATTGCTAGTCATTTTTTATATTGCATCTTCTTAATCCCCCTTCTCCTTAGCCTGAAAACTCCCATTCTCCCTCAAATGATAATGACATTAGAAAAAAATGATAGCAACAATAGATAAAAGATGATTTCAACATGTTCATAACATCCAAAGCAACAAATCTTATGAGGCTGCTTAAGGAGACACATATCTCATACAAGATCCATATAGTAAAGGATCATGATATGAACGAGAGGCTGTGCTTTGAGTTGGAGAGGTTGAGGTTGAGTGTTCTCATCAAAGGGAGTAGAGGATTTGGAATGGTTTAAAGAGGGAGTGATGGAAGGTTAGATATCCTAATGATAAGAATGGTGGCGATAATGCTAAAGCTGAGGTTATAGTTAATGTGCATGTGGATGTTGACGAGGAGGATACCAAATAGAAAGGTTAGATTTTTACTCTTTGCTTTATAATGATTTTTTTTAAACAAATTTTGTTGAGCAACGGAACATTATAAAAGTATGTGAAAATTCATATTTCACATTAACAGATATTAGCAAGTTATTTAATATTAGTAAAGGATGTTGGTGTTTTAGTTAGTATTTATAAAATAGTGTTTTAGTTATTTTTGATTGGTAGAAATTGGAAAGAGTGTGTGTTATGTGCGAATGCAAAACTAATGGAAAGTGTGTTACATGAACTTATCATTGGAAAGTACGATGAAGGGTTAAGAACTTCATTATGTTACTATTTTTGTTTACATTTTACATTAGGCTTTGTTTTGTCAAACTGGATAACGTTGGCTCTTTTCATCTTTTACGTTATTATACATATTTACTGACAATATGAAAGCATCTCCTGTCTATTAATTTAATTAGTATAGGAACCTTATATGAATTTTTTTTTTATATCATTTAAAGATTGAAAATTCATACTATATTGTGAACTTTTGTTGGTACAAGTTTATAGTCATTTTATGGTACATTATATTTTGAAATTTCGTCTAAGGTGTTGGAAGATTGCTTTATCATACATTGTGTTTTGATTTCTTTTTCCAAATGCAAGGAGGTTGCTAACTGCACTAATATATGAATATATGAACTGGGTACAACTAAATCATACACTCAAAGTTTATCTGCTATAGTGTAATTTGGTAATCAAGTAATTTTGTTGTGTATTATTGCAATGTTATTACTGCCATTTAAATTTTTACTTTATTCTTTTTGCAAGTGTTAATTTGATTTTTCTTATTTTATATTGCAACAAAAGGATTTTTGGAAACTGAGTTGAAAGAGCATAGTGGCAATTGGTTATGATCTTAATAAAAAAATGGATAGTGGCCATTTGCTTTTATGTGTTCTTGAAGGATTCTTGAAGTTTAAAGTTTGACCTTAAATTATTATTTTTGGATGCCACTCATTTAAGGCTAACTTTTAAGGGGAAAGAGAAGCCTATCATTGTGTTAACCTAAAGAATAATGAATCTAACATGATGTGGTCTCTTTCTGGTCCGGTTATTTTGAAGTAATCTATACATAATTACTTATAATGTCTTCTTATTACTTTTCTTTATAATGTCTAAGATTTTACTAAAATCATTAGTACTTAAATGGGTGTTATGTGTAGCTTTCTGTTAAGTGGTCTAAAGATTTTTTAGTAAGACCTTTGAGAGATTGCTCCACTTTCTGAAATACACTGTAATAACATGGGTTCTTTTTGGTTGATTGCCTCATCTTACATGGATGAAAGGATTGGTCTTCACTATCTGAATTCTTGGAACTAATAAAAACCCATAATTGTATATACCCGATGTATTTTTAATAATGATTGTCATAATGATGAAGTTATTAGGGCATGTATTTTGAGATGTAATATAAAGTCATACATTTATTTTTTTAGTGGAGTAATTTTAACTTTCTTGAAAAATAATGAGGAGTTTAGATATTATAAGGAGTCTTACAATAGGTTTCTAAGAACTTATTTTATTAGATAAAGGAAAACATGCTTGTGTTTTCGTTTTCATAATATGTTAAATAAAAAGTTAACTTATGTGTTCATTTATAATAGGTTTATTTTGGTTGTTTATTGTCATCCATTTAAAACAATGTTTGAAGTAATTTGCACTTGCAATTTGCTCTATAGATTCTCTTGTTGTGTATGGGGAAAGCAAAGCTTGGGGATATTGCTAGATGGTACCTCTCCATGATCTCAAATTTTTAAAATTTTTGTCCTATTATAAAATCTAAAATATGCATTCCTAAAATTCAAAATATTACCTCTAAATAGACATTATTTATAGTGTAATGAGACAAAATACTCTTAGTCAACCTTAAATGTTGCGCATAAGACTTGAAGATAACCATTTCTAAGTATTTTAGTCTAGTATATGGACAATCAGTGTTATGGTTAGGAGGGCTTCAGATGAGGAAAAAAGGGTTAGGGTTGGAATAAGGATTGATTTTATATGACCAAGCCTGTTGTTTTAGGTTTTGCATTATTCATGATGATATTCTAATGTTGAACTTATATGTTTGTTTTTGAAATTGTTTTTATAATTTGTAGCTTATTTATTACCTTTTCTTTCCTCTTAGATTTTATTTTTTCAATTTATAGCTTATTAGTTACCTTAGTGCTTTGATGCTTATAGTTGCATAAATAATTGTTAAATGCTTAGGAATTTTCTGTATCTTGCATGTTTTATCTGCAACTTGCATTTTATATTTTTCTTATTTCCTATTATATAAGTATGTAGGAGATCCCATTATATAATCACCTCCTTAAAGTTGAGCTTGATGGGTTTCAATGAGATACTTAATCTATTTTAGTTTACCATATTTAATTGCCTTGACAAAGTGTTTTTTTATTTTATTTTTGGGGTTTATATTTTCTGTGGTATGTTCATTCGCTACAGGGATGCATGGAACATTTTACTCTTTTAGCTTCCATCTTTAGTTCAGGATCCTAATGCTAAGTTCTAGGTATGTAATCAATTTTTATATAATTATATGAGAACATGGATTATTAGATAATAATAATTCTATTCCCTTATTTGGTACCCATTTTATGATATGTGTTTAATGCATTCTATTTTGTTTCAACTAAGTCTTTTTTTCATTGAACACTTATGGCTTTTAAGGTTTGGTTGGATTATGGATATGAAGAAACGAAGCCATCAGAGCAATTGCCAATTGTTCTTCAGGTATGTTGCTTTTTCTTTTTCTTGTTAGATTTAGGCCTGTTGGTCATCATTTTCATGTCATAGACATGATGATTCCCTATTCCTATGAACTTCTGTCATGTTATGTTTTTTTATTTTTGTTAGAAAATCTATAAACATGGAATCATTTTGTTATGGTTTATGATGTAGTGTCAGTGGATGGTGGTCACTTATTTTAATAAAATGTTTGATGTATGTTTTATGTTGTAATGCTTGTTGCTCAGCTGCTCAATTTGTTTGGAAGATAAAAATAAGTTACATGATTAGAACAAACACATCTTTACGTGTATAAATATTGGTTAATGTTGTAATGATGATTTCTAACATAAAGTAAGCCTTGTATTTTAAGAAATGGTGTGTTAATTGTTTTAGAATAGTGGTAGCGACCGCGACCCACTTTCAACTTAGAACTCAAAATTTCCAATCCAATTCGTAGTGGATGTAACATCCTTCTACTCTAACGCTATTTTAGATAGTGACTGTGATAAGAATTCAAGACTGAGACATTCATAAAGGAAAGAAGGTTCCAATGATTAGTTTTTCAAAAAACTAATGGGCATCTACTAGTTGTGACTAGCCATTAGACATATTTGAAGATTTCGACCATGAAAGATCATAATCCAGAGTAAAACATGGATTGCGATTGCGATAGGCCTTTAACAAGTACTACTGCAGGATTTGCTACCTTAACTTGGAGATTTGGAACTAGTTTCATTCGTAATGACTATTTGGTGGTTGGAACTTAGAAATACTCTACCAAATGGCTTTGAATGTATGGCAATAACATTTAATTATGGCCAAACTCTTGCAATTTGATTTATCAACACTTTACCTCATTTATTCTTTATACTTTAGGTTGTTGAAGGTTAGGTGTTAGCCTTAAACACTTAGGATTGGGTTTTAGAGTGAGCTTAAGTGATAAAACTCTTGTGTAAGATTATGTGTGAGCCATAACCCAACTGTAATTGGATTTAGTGTGAGCCTCAACACTAAGTCAAGTGTGAACTTGGAAAACACCATTAAGAGTTAGTGAAATACCCAAATGGAGAATTATGGAGTGGATGTAAGGTTTGTTAACACTTGAACCACTACGAATTAGTTATGATTATTTTTCTCCCTCTCATTATTTAGATATCTATTAATTGCACTCCTTTTAAAATTTTTAAATTTTCCACCAATTTATGGCCCCTTCTTAGTACACAATGGTCAACATGGTATTAGAGCCTAGGTCTCAAAACTTGTCTTAATTGCCTAAGAGAAGATCATGGCACAATAGGGAATCCATAACCTTAAGCCAATCTTTGATGGATTTGATTGTGCTCATTTGAAGTATAGAATGGGGATCTACATTGATATTGATATGGTGGATCTATGGGATGTAGTAGCAAAGGAATGGAAGTCACCCATAAGAGTTATGGATGGAAGTCAAGAGTTGCTTCTAATAGAAAAATGGGTTAAGGCCTATAGGAAGGTTAATGGGAAGAACAAAAGGGCAATGATAATCATCTTGAGTTCTCTTTTAATAAAAGAATGTTGAAGAGTTCAATATTGTCACACAACTTATGAAATTTGGAAAGCATTTAAGAACTACCATGAAAGCATTATGCAAGTAAAAACAAGTAGATTGGGCATGTATGTGATAGAATATGAGCTTTTCATGATGAAGGAGAATGAAAGTGTCATCGAAATGAAAAGTAGATTACTTTCCATTATCAATAACATGAAGAAGTATGAGAGAACTCTCACGAACCATAAGGTAAACATTAAAATTCTTAAGATGCTTCATTTAGAAAAGTTTGGGGCTACAGTGTGTAGCATTAAAGATTCCAATGAAGACATTAGCAAGGTTCCAACCAATATTCTCATTAAAAAGCTTTTCACATATGAAATGGCCATAAAAAAAGATGAAGAAATGAGGAGGATAAAGGGACGAGGACATAAAAGAGAGAAAAAAACTCTTGCTCTCAAGTTTTCTAACAAAGATGACGTGGAGGTTAGCACAAGTGATAGTGATGAAAGTAAGAAAGAGGAAGAAGACCTAGTTATACTTTCAAAGAGATCTAAAGAGCTCATGAAAAGGAGAAAGGAAAGAAAAAGCCTTAAGAAGGCATCATCCAACTTCAAAGAGAAAAAGAATGATGTGACTTACTTTGAATGTGGGAAGCAAGGTCACATAAAATATGATTGTCCCAAGCTTAAAAAAAAAGAAGTGAGGAGAAGAAAAAGGGCTTCAAAAAAACTTGGGATGATGACTTACGTAAGAAGGAGGAAGAGGATGAAGTGATGAACTTTTGCTTCATAGCTCAAGAGGACTCTTCTAATGAGGTAAGTACTTTTCAATCTCATGATGATATTGATTTTTATAAGGATGAAGATGATGAGTTACTTGAAGCCATGTCCTTAAGATGTGATAAATACAAATCTAAAATGAAAGTTTATAAGAAAAAATTTTTACAAACTTGAAGTTGATTTCAAAGATTTAAATGATATTGTTTGTAGCTTGAGAACCTCAAATGAGGAACTTAAGAAATCTTTGAAACAACTTTCTCAAATTCATCTCCTCTTGATTCCTTACGAAAGGAAAATAATTCTTAAAGAATGAAGTCATTGAATTAAGAAATTCTATCTCTAAATTTCATAAAGGAAAAAAGCTTTGGATGCACTTATTGTATCTCAAAGACCACCCCTTATGAGACATGGTCTCAGCTTCAATGGAGCTTCCACATCTACTTCCTTTCCTTCCACTTTCATTAGAGCATTTACATGTCAAACTCTAACATACAAGTACTTAGGAAGAAGAAAGCTTGTTGCACTAAGCCTTCAATGACCAAGGGTAAGGGAAAGGCATCCCAAGGCTTAAAGGCTAAGCTTCAAAGAGTTAATCATGCATTCATGTATACTAAAAGGCACTTACAAAAACACACACCTCCTACTCCTCATCACACATGTTCACACATACATGCATATAACCGTGGCATAAGATGATCCCCTACTTATGCTTAGATTACTCATAGGAGAAAGACTTATAAGCTTAAACTCCAATGCAATTATTGCATGAGATTTAGTCTATAAATGTATTTTGTTATATTAGGAAAGCACAACTCAAACTTAAGGATCCTTCTAAGCCTAATCCTTTAAGACCCAAGTATGCTTAGGTTCCTAAACAAAGGCGAATTTGCTTTGTGTTATAAGTATGCTTGGAAGCCACCAATGAGGAAGATAATGATTGGCATGTGAATACTGGATGCTCAAAGCATATGACTGAATATAAGAAGCTATTCACATCTATTAAAGAAAAGGATGGTGGCAATGTGACATTTAAAAATAATGTTAAGGGTACGGTAATTGATATTAGTATAATTGATAAGAAAGATTGCCCCCTTATTGATAATATGCTTCTAATAGATGGTCTAAAGCACAATTTATTGAGTGTAAGTTAATTATGTGACAAGGGTAACAAAGTTAACTTTGATTCTAGAGAATGTCTTGTCACCACCTTGGTAGATGAGAATGTAGTCTTTAAAGGTGAGAGATAAGGTGACATATACATAATTGACTTAGATAATTTAGCTAACCAATCTTTTAAGTGTCTTGTGTCAATTAGCAATGAAGCATGGCATTAGCATAAAAGACTTAGGCATGCAAGCATGGAACTTCTCCAAAAGATATCTAAAGGAAAACTAATTAAATGTCTTTTAAAGCTCAAGTTTGCTAAGGACAAGACATGTGGATCATGTCAAATGGGGAAGCAACACAAAACATCCTACAAGCCAAAGAATATAGTAACTATATCTAGACCTCTTCAACTTGTTCATATGGACTGAGTTAGACCTATTAGGAACACAAGTTTTCATAGCAAGCATTATGCATTTGTACTTATTGATGATTACTTAAGGTTTACTGGGATTAATTTTTTAGCTCACAAGAGTGATGTTTTTAATGCTTTTAAAAGTTTTGCTAAATGAGTTCAAAATGGAAAAGGGTTACTTCATTTAGTCCATTAGAAGTGATCATGGAAGAGAATTTGAAAATGAATTTTTTGAAAATTATTGTTTGGAGAATGAGATTTCACATAAATTTTTCACTCTTAGAATACCACAACAAAATAGTGTTGTAGGGATAAAGAATAGAATATTAATTGAGATGACTAGGACTATGCTCAGTGAGTACTCTCTTCCAAATTACTTTTAGGCCAATGCCATTAACACCTCTTGTTACATTGCAAAAAGAGTTTTTAAAAGACCCATTTTAAACAAAACATCTTATGAGCTATGGAGTGGAAGAAAGCTCAAACTTTCATACCTTTGAGTTTTTGGGTGCAAATGCTAGATTTTGAATACCATGGACAATCTTGAAAATTTTGCTTTTAAAATTAGTGAGGGTATTTTCTTAAGCTATTCCGCCATTAGCAAGGCCTATAGAGTTTTCAACAAAAAGCCCATAGTAGTTGAAGAGTTAATGAATGTTGTTTTTCATAAGTCTAGTAAGTTTGATCTTGGGAAAGATACCATTGTTAATGATCTTGCAGGTGAATTTAAGAAGTTAGAGTTTAACTCTACACCAAATGAAAATGTGATTGTATTGAAGAGCAAGAGCCACCTTAAGAGCTAGAGCAAACTCAACCCCAATAAGAGGGGAACCAAGCTCAAGGACTACCTAAGGCTTGGAGGTACTCTAAGAATCCTCTAAAGGAGTTAATCATTAGTGAGACCTCTAAGGGAGTAAGTACTAAAGCTTAATTAAATGCATTAGATTAAAATTTTGCCTTTGTCTGTTAAATTAAACCAAAATCAATTGATGATGCTTTAGATGATGATTGCTGCGTGATTGTTATGCAGGAGGAGCTCAACCAATTTGAGAGGAACAAAGTTTGGAATCTTGTACCTAAGGATAAGGAACACCCGATTGTAGGTTGTAAGTGGGTGTTTAGAAACAAGTTAGATGTGCAAGGTTCCATCATTAGGAATAAAGCTATATTTTTTGCAAAAGGATACATCCAATAGGAAGACATAAACTATGATGAAACCTTTGCCCTGTTGCAAGATTAGAGGCCATTAGGATTCTCTTAGCATATGCATGCCATATAAGCTTTTGCAAATGGATGTTAAAAGTGCATTTTTAAATGGTTTTATTAAGGAGGAAATTTATGTCAAACAACCTCTTACTTTTGAATCTCATGATTTACCAAATTATGTTTTCAAATAGACTAGGGCCTTATATAGTTTGAAACAAGCTCCAAGAGCTTGGTATGAAAGACTTAACTTTTGTGATAACTCACTACATAACTAGAATATCCAAGTACTTGTAGGCTATTCTAAAGAATGATAAAGTAAGAAAGAAACTAGATCAACCTCTTATGGTCTTTTCACTACTTCCTAATGAAAGCATAAGTGAGAAAATGCTTTTAGCATTAGAATTTTAAAAAATAATAGCTAGTTGAGCCACTGCACTTCAATAATAAGGTGCAAAAGTAGCACCAAATGATGATGATAATAACTTAAATGTAGACATCAAAGAAGTAGCCAAATCAAGAGTTAAAGTAGCTAATAAAATTGGTGAGAGCACTCCAAAAGAGATTCCATCAAAATTTACTACTCCTACTCATAAACTAATGGATAATAAATTTGTTGGATACCAGAACTACTACTCTGAAAAAAAAACAAGATAAGCTAAACCTTTTAGTGGTTGACATCTTAAAATCCTAGGGTTGGATTATTGAAAACATGAGGTTTTAACTAAAGACAAGTTTGACTCTCAAAATAAATAGGAAAATAAAAAAAAAATGAAGCAAAAGATGAAGGAAGCAAGGCAAAAATACTAGAACATGGAAAGTAAGTTAACTTAAACCTAAACCTTAACCTTAAAGATTGATGCTTCTACTTCTTCTTTTCTAATTTTTTATTTTATCTTTAAATCTTAAGTTTTCTTCCTCATGGCTTAAATTCATGTGTTGAATGTACTTTGTTCACTTAAAATTTTTTATATGAAAATCTAAATGTTCTCTAAACTTTGTCATATTATCTTACAACCTCACTATCCCCACATTATCTCTCTAACTGAATCCTTTTTATTGATGATAACAATGATAAATATTATATATTTATTATGAAAAAGGGGAGATAATCTTTAAAGGATGCCATATATGCATTATAGGATAAATATAAAAAAATTATAAGTAATACTAAATTGGCATAACCATATGAGAAAGGAAGAGAGACTCTATCCACTAATTTGTAACGTTATGTATTACATAGTTTACAAAAGTCAATTAGAATAGGAATTAGGTTTTTCAATTATAAACTAATAGAGGGGAGCCTAAGGAGAAATAACTAAAAGTCATTATCTTATAAATGATATTCTATTGTTTGACATCTTCAAAAGGAGCGAGAATGTTTGATCTTAAGGTTCTAATTCTTGTTTTGATAATTACAAATAAAGGACTAAAATATCTAACTATTATGTAAGGATTTCAAGTGTATCTTATAGGTAGCTCTTCATATCTTAAGGAAGATTAGCTCTCATCGAAAAATAACCTTAAGTATGATTAAAGAAAGTTTGAAACAAACTACAAGAGTTAAGACTTGAGTAACATTATATGAAGTATGAATGTCAATGACCATGTTCTAATAACTAATGATCATTAAAATCCATAATGACTGTTGAGAATACTAAAATAGTAGTTGTAAAAGCCTTCTAACACTAGCAACTCTTCTATGTAAATTGTAACAGACTCAGTGATCGTGGATAATTTTCAATAAGCATGGATAAACATCAATACCCATGGTAAAATTGACAATGCCTATTACACCAACATAGACACATGAAGTAGCAACAAGTGTTGAACTTTTTCAACCATTATTAACATAATAATAAGCATAAGAAACCAGCCAATGACCATTGTAAAAATGCTTTAGATAATGCTATAAAGACTATGCAAAATGCTAAGTAGAAGGTAAGCTGCAATGCACATGGGAAATACCTCGATGAATGTAGAAGTTACAATCAGTGTAGGACTTTGGCCAATGATGATGGGAAAATCCTTATAGATAAGGTTATGGAGATTATGTACTGAAATTGCTGAAATACTATTAAAAGCAAACAACTATCATTGTATGAAGACTTAACGATCATAGGTAGATTTCAATGTTCATTATTTGGAAAACAAAAATGAAAGTTAATGACTATTAAAGTTAAACACTAAACCTATTAAGCACTTAATGACCCTGGTAATTTTCATAATGATTATTGATAGGATAATAATGACTACTTTGATAGTTTTGACAAGTTTTCAATTATGTGAGTGCTTATTATATTTTTGACAACTATGTATATAGATCTCCAACAAATTTTAATATGAACATATGTTTTATGAAAATTGAAATTGATAATAAGGGCTAATACTAAAGATCATCTTGCATAATTTTCTTTAAGCTTAATTGAGTTATTTAGAAAAAAAAAAAAAAGAAGGAAGAATCTTTTTAAAGTTACTTTAATAAACCTCAGCTTAAGAGTTAGCTCTAGCTGCATTACTTATTTTTATTATTTTCTTCTTATAAAAGTAAAAGTTTTAGTAATAAGAGTGATCTTTCTTAAGCATTACTTATAATCTTTGTGTGAGGATCATTAATTATGTTGAAAATCAAAAGTCATGTTTTTTTTTTGAAAGGTTTGAGATAGTATCTATAAATCTATCTTAGGTTGGCTTTAATAGTGCTTGAAAACCATCTATTATAGGTTATGGTGGTGCATTGAAAATTCACCTTGTAGGCTTTGGTGGTGCCTATAAAATTCATATGTGAAAAGGGTTGAATGGTACTAAAAATTCACTCATTTATAAGGGTTTTAATAGCATTAACAAATTATTTAGTACTGGAACTCTTTATTAAAAGATGTAGGCCAAGATTGGGCAAAACTTTATAAATTATGGTGATCTTATGGTCCACTTTTCCTTATTTCTTAAACTTTAAATTGTTTGTCAGTGCCATATTAGTCCACTTCTAAAGCATCTCGGGACAACAAAAATGAGTAAGTTTCTTACTCTACTATGATTATGATCCTTATATATGTTATATTTAGTTTAACATTATTCATCTAGTTTGTATCTTGATATGATCCATATTGATCCATTAAAAATCCATCAAAGATATCTTAAAGGATTATGGTTTGATAAATATATCATTATGGCGATGATACATACTTAGATATCTTAAAATACTTTATGAAGTACAACTTCTAAGATATAATATATTAGCTGTGGTTTATGGATTATACATAAGTTGATTGAGACGGAGATTTTATTAGTGAGAAACTTCCTTTAATAATGGATTCCAAATATATTTAGTATTATTTGTAGTGGAAGCTAAATTTGATATACTTTTTATAAGGTAATTAATATCAATGGTCACTCAATTAAAGGTTAAATTCTATTATAGTCACTTAAAATCAATTTTATGAAGTCATTAAAATATTATTTTTATTTCAATTCACTGACTTTGACTAAATTGAAAATTTCTAGTAGCAGAAATGTCATGTGGCAAAAATTTTTAAATGGATTAAGGGGTAAATTTGGCCTCTAACTTTTCAAGAAGTTCATATTTATTCAAATTAACCTTTTGAATTACTTTAATTCTCAAAATTGAATTTTATGATATATAGAATCTAATATTAAGTGTTCAATTAACTTAATTTTAGGTGTTGAATTAAGTCAAAAAATTAATTTGGGTTGATTTGAACTTCTTAAAAAAGTTTAGGTGTCAAATTAGCCTTTTACCCATGTAAAAGTTTTGCACTTGACATTTCAGTACTAAAAATTATCAATTTTTCTAGAATAGGTGAATTAAAATAAAAATAATTTGTTTCATAAAAATAAAAATAATAGCATTTGCCCTATAATTAATTGACCATTATGGTTAATTACTCGCTTTTATAACAATACAAAGAGTTGTTTGGCTTAAGAGCTACTTGGAAATTGATAAAGATGTATCAAACTTGGTGTTTAATGAATGATGGTAACTAAGCAAATTGTAAGAGAGATTTCAAGTGCTGGTCTATAACCAAACATATAAATATAAATATGAGTTTCGATAAAACATGGATGCACAAAATTAAAGCAAACATGTAATATTTATTACTGCATGTAACTATAAGTAATTTTTTCATTGAATGCCCATCAAGTTTAGAACTTGTAAAAGATACATATAATAAAAGATACATATGTATATGTAAGTATAAATTGTAAAAGGTTCATCAGATAGAAGATTGGCCTTTCACACAGACAATTGCCTCTACATATATGAACACCAAGGTTCATGCTCAGGTAACTCAGGATACATAAGATGCCTAAGCTTTTAACCATTCTAGGACCATAGATATGGAAGAGGTGAGACATTGGTATTACCTTAGAAAAGCACATAGGGTTAGTCATTAGGGAATCAAGTGTTTTGGGGTCATATATTGGTATTAACCCTAAAGAAAGGATATGGAGTTACCACCAGAATTTTGTTAAAAAAAAATATACGAAGACAAATAATGGTCCAAATATATGCCCAATTTTCCTTCACTTTATAAGAGATCAGGTTCAAAAGTTAGGTATAGCTAATGAAAGTGTTAGACACTATCGGTCACTCAAATATGGGTTCTAATCTTTATTGAGATATTAGTTTGTTTTCTTTTCTTTACCAATTAATGTTCATTTTCTCTTAAACATACATCTAGGACATCCATCAATAAAAGTCTAATCATGATGGTTTGCAATACAATGTAAGAATAGGAGAGGGAAATGCATAGTCAAATTGAGGTTTTTAATGGCATTATGGTCTTATTCTCATCAAGCTAATCTAAAAGAGAAACATAAAAATAAGAAAATAAGTTAGCCCCTAAATGATGATAAAGAATTCTTAAAATAAAGCTATTCAACAACCATCTAATGCAATAATGAAAATGTAATATGATGTGTGACATGTGTACAATATAGATATGGTAAGTAGTAAACAAATAAGAGAGGGAAATAAATAAGAGAAGAGTAATAGCATAATTTATACAACATAAGGTGTCTACACAACCTATACAACATCTCTACATAGATAAATTAGTGATTTGTGTAGGGCCCAATAAGGAGTTTTATAAAGTAGTGTAGGTTTTTGCTACTTTTTAAAAGGACTTCTTGGTATAGATGTCTATACAACCAACCAATCTACTACACATACCATATTTAAGCAGGGCATACAAGTCAACTAATGGCTTATAAAACCCATCTATCCCTATTCCCATCCTCAACATTTTTTTTATGGAATTTTGGGATCATTGGCTCTCTTAGAGTTCTTTTCTATTCATTTTCCAAGGAATTTTATGGGTTATACTATCAAGATACCTTCTTAAAGAAGAGAACATAAAATGTGCTAAAAGAAAAAAAAGGTATACACAAACCAACTGGTGGTCTATGCGGCCTGCCTAAGTCATCTACACAAACCAATTGATGGTATATGCAAACTTTCTCACCTAGATTATTTTGTGAAAATAAAGTAAAATAGAAAATGTTTACACTATTCTTTAGAAATATAAGTTTGAAGGATTATTTAGGCCCTTACCTATGAGAACTAGATTTTTAGATTACTAGAATGTGAGCCTAATGATGAGAACTATGTTAATTTCATTCAAAAAATAATAGAGGTAACAATGTTCAAAAAGAGGCAAAGCCTAGACAAACTTTGAACCAGACCTACTTTAAAAATGCCTAAGCCTAAAAGCACCATTTCTAAATTTTCATAAGATGTTTGTACAACCATTTAAATGGTTGTATAACCAATTTACCTAGTTGTATAAACATCTTACTACATGTTGAATAAAGTAATGAATATAGAATAATGACCTAGTTTATCCAATTAGATATATAGCCAAGTTATTGGCTATGTAGACAACCTCTTGGATATATAGACAACCTCAAAATCCTAAATTCCATAATATTTATTGATCCTATAGAAGAATGTAGGGAAGAAGGATTAAGTGCATATTATGCATATAACATATGTTCACCTCCTAACTTTCTATATAAATACCCATCTCTCATTTATCATAAAAGATAGAGAGAGGTATAATTCCCTCACCAAAATGTTACTAAAATGAATACCTGAAACCCTAAAAAGCACCCTTATACACAAAAAGCTTATGACCCCCTAAAAACAACATTTATGTTCAAGGATTAGACTAAGCTAAGTCCTTATTTAAAATTGAAATCTTTACTTTTTAGAGAAGAACACATCATTCAAGGCAACTTTGAAAATAGCAAGCCAACTTTCAAGTTACTCCAGCCTTCTTTTTCCCTATTATCCCCTTTTCCTTTTATTTTTTATTTTTTTATTAGCAGTAGACTTAAAGATCTACATAAAGAACTAGATGCCTGCATAGACATCTAAAGTGGTCTATACAGATAACTTAGTGGTGATCTATGCTGACCATTATCATCCTTAAGGTATTTAGTAATATTTCCTTACTTTATGTTAATGTTTTGGGGTTGAAATCCTTTTTTTGGTGATACTTGGTGACTAATTTGAAGACTGTTTTACATGTTAAGAGATTCCCATTTCCATCATGAGTTGGATGTTTTATTCATGTGTGCCACATACATTATCTATGTTATGCATTCCTATTATTACATGAATAGTCCCATCATTTAGATATGTACCCTCATCTTCACTTATACATATTATTTATTGCATCTTGCATACCAAATTCATGCATTGTATACTTAAACTATTATGGCTAATGGCTTGAGTAAAATGGATGTGCCTAGGTGGATAATGGAAATGTGGTTAATAAAAGTAATGTATATAAATGAACCAAAGATTATGCAAAAGCTAGTTTTAATACATTTCAAAAAAAAAATAAAAAAAGAGGATTTAGAGATGACAAATATGGTCTTTAAGCTGTAGCTAACCATGTTAGTGACCACATTTTGTGGTCATTAAAATCATGGTCACAAAAGGGTTTAGCGACCATAAAATGAATATGGTCGCTAAATTAACAACCACATAATGTGGTCTCTATTTAGAGACCACATTATGTGGTTGCTGAACAATCTTACTATGGTAGGTAAAGGCAGACTTGAGAACCATTTAGAGACCACCAATGGTCTTTTCTATTTTGAAATTTTTTAATTTATATTATTTAAAATTGTTTACATAATATTTTTTAAAATATTAATATTGTTTTTATTTAATGGTATTTAATTTTTCTTCAATGGTAAAATATTTTTTCTTTATGGCATTTATGCTGCGCATATTTAGAGTATGATAAGTAGAATTTTCCCATTAAAAGTATATATTTGCCAAAAAGTAAAGTGTTGGCCCTAGTGCACCAAGAATGACGAGTTGAATTAGAGGCAAATTTAAATTTTTAAAGGAAGCTCACACGAATAAAAGACTAAAGAAGGAGTAGAAGAAGAATGAACATAAGAGTTTCATAGTGGTTCGGTTATTATCCATAAGATGAGAGAAAATGAGGAATTTTAGAGGGAATGCCCACAAACTTGTCAATTGCACAAACTTAAATAATAATAGCAAACATAACGAATTTGTATAATTGATCATATTTTGTCACATAAGAAGATAAATAGATGAAACATAAACTGCATGGAAATTTCATGGAAAACATAAATGCAAAATAATTCAAACATTTATAGATGTTTGATCACATAAACTAGGGCCAGGAATTTAAGAATTTTTCATATATGGCCCTAATATAGAGTGTATGATATTTTGATGATTGATTTATACAACTGAAATATAGAAAGCCTCAAATTTCAAAATTAATTGATTTAACTTATCGCATAATCAATCACATCAAATCAAACTTGTCAACACATATATATATCAAGAAATAAAATGCATAAAACTCCCTCTAAACATATGCATAGATATATCAAGTTAAAAACAACAGACATAAAGGATACATTGCAAGTTTAGTATCAATGGCTTGATACCAAATAATCATTTGAAACTTTATCCCTTCTTCATTAGTAATCTCCATCACCCTTAGATTTTCCATGATGAGAATTTGGTGAAAGAGTCCCCATCCTACAATATCAAATACTTTCCTTTGGTGCCCATGCATACTTGGGTCCTTGTGGGTTAGTCTTGTAAGGGTCCTCCAATTTGAGGCGTGCCTTCCTAATATGGCAAAAGACATTGATGTGCCCATATCTCCTACAATAATTGCATCAGAGTTTAGACTTGTAGGAGGCCTTCTCATATTTTAGTTATGAGAATGTATGCAAGTGCATGAGTGATTGGGAGTAGAAGAGAATTATTTGTGCATGTTTGGGTGAGCATGCTTCTTAGTGTACATGATGCATGGTTGACTTTTTTAGGCTTAACTTTTGAGCCTTAGGGGGTAGTTCCTTTGCCCTTAAGCATAAATGGCTTAATGTTAGGAGCATCTCTTTTCTTAATGACCTCAATACTTGAGATTTGATGTGTTAATACTCTAATGAATATGGTGAGGGAAGAAGTAGATGAAAAGGCTTTATCGAATCCTAGACCATGTCTTACTAAAGAAGGCTTTGAGATATAATAAGTGTATCCAAAGTTTTGTTTCCTTTGTGGAATTTAGAGATAGAGTTTTTAAGTTTAATAACTTCACCCTTTAAAGAATCATTTTCCTTTCTTAAAGAGTTAAGAGTGGATGAAGACTTAGAAAGATTCTATAAAGACTTTTTGAGTTCTTTAATAAAAGTCCTTAACTCACTTAGAAGAGCATTTAAGGATTTAAATTCATCCTCTAGTATTAAGTACTTTTTCTTGTAAGTTTTTAGTTGTGATTTATATTTATCACATCTCAAAGTAAGAGCTTCAAGAAGCTCATCATCCACATCATCAAATGCATCATAAACATCACAAGAGTATGGAGAAGTATTTACCTCATTTAAGGAGTCCTTTTGAGCCATGAAGTAGAGGGTGGCCACTTCTTTATCTTTATCTTCCTCATTATAGATGTCATCCCATGTGGCTTTGAAGCTATTCTTTTTTTCCTTGTAATAGTAAAAAGATGACTTTCTTTAAATTCTTTTTTCTTTTCTCCTTTTCATCAATTCCTTGGTCCTTAATATTTTGGCAAGCTCTTTTTCTTCTATCTCACTTTTATTTGTATCACTTGAGCTTGAATCATTTTCTTGATCTTTAAAGGCTAGAGCTTTCTTCTCCTATTTGTCACTTTGTTCTCTTATCTTTTTCATATCTTCATTCTTCTTGAGAGCCATCTCATGAGTGAGAAGTTTGCCAATGAGAACATCGGTTAGTACCTTCCCAATCTCCAGATTACATACTATTTCGCCAAATTTATCCAATAGAAGAGATTTAAGGATTTTAGTATTTACCTCATAGTTGGTAAGAATTCTTCGAAACTTTTTGTGACAATAGAAAGGAATCTATTTGTTATTTTGGTGATACTTTCATTGTCTTTCATCATGAAGAGCTCCGACTCTGTCACATACATCTCCTACCTACTTGATTTGATAAGAGTTTTTCCCTTATGATTAGTTTCTAGTGCTTTCCATATGACATGTGTAGTTTAACAGTGTTGGACTCTCCCAATTTCTTCTCTTGACATGGAGCTTAGGAGAATAACCATTGCCCTCTTATTCTTCCCACTTAAATTTCTATGTGCTTCACTCCATTCTTCTTTTGCAATTGTCACTTTTATTCCTTCAACCATATTTGTTGGAGGCTTCCACTGTTCAAGTATATGTTGCCATAAGTTGATGAGATCACTATCAAGATAAATCTCCATTTTATTCTTCCAAAGAGTATAATCATGGCCATTAAAGTAGGGATTAAGATGAGAGTGGATTTCTTTTTATGCCAATGATCTTTGCTCACATAATTAAGACTTTGATTGAAACTTAACTTTGATACCAAGTGTTGGCCCTAGTGCCACCAAGAAGGGGGGTTGAATTGGTGGCAAATTTAAACTTTTAAAGGAACCTCACACGAATAAAAAATTAGTGAAAGAGTAGAAGAAGAATGAACACAAAAGTTTTATAGTGGTTCAGGTATTAACCAACCCTATATCCACTTCCCAATTTACTGATTGGGTATTTCACTAAATCACTAGTGTTTTACAAGCTCATACTCAACTTAGTGTTTAGGCTCACACCAAACCTTATGTTTATGCTCATACCGAACCTTACAAGTGTTTTCCCAAGGCTCACACTCAACCTAATGTTTAGGCTCACACCAAACTTTACAAATGTTTTTCTAAGGCTAATACTCAAACCTATACAAGAGTTTTATAAGGCTCCCTCTCAAACCTAAACAAGAGTTTTATAAGGCTCCCTTTCAAATCTAAACAAGAGTTTTCTATATAAGGGCTCACTCTCAAACCTAACCCCAAGGTGAAGCTCACACCAAACTATGTACAAAGAAATAAAGAATTAAAGTTGTGAGAATTAACTTTGCAAGAGTTTTGGCATAATCAATGGTTATCCTTTTGCATTCAAGTCTATTTGGTGGTGTATTTATAGGTTATAACTACTAAATAGACATTACATACAAAATAATTTCTAAATCTTCAAAGCATACTAAATAGATCCTGCATTTAATGCTAGTCAGATGAAATTTGAGATTGAGATTCATTAACGATCACGAGTTTTACATAGTCAGATTTGTGTCTAATGGTTAGTCCACGAAGCATCGTACCATTGGTTCTTCAAGAAAAATAACAGTTGCATTGCTTGAGAAATAGTGAAAGTCGTGATTGCTATTTTATTCTTTCAATGTGATGCTCATTGTGAAATCATTTACTTGAATGGAGAAGTTGCTTCATCAAATTTGTGGTCACTACACTTCTTTTGCTATCATGAAATTTGATCTTCCAACAGTTCTTTAGGACACTTGGCATGATCCAGTTGAAGACTTAGTTCCTTTTAAGAGAATGCAAAAGTCATAATCGTGACTATGATGTGACGTGCACAGTGAATTCATCTGTATGAGATTCATTCATTTCTTTTGGAGGATAGCGGTTGTGAGCTCCTGCTTCATGATTGTGATTTACAGTTCAAATGTCAATCTTTGAGATTAAGGCTTCCATTCAACTTCTAAAGTGATCCTTGCTAAATATCTGCAAGATCAACACTTGAAATTGACAGTAGAACCTTTCAATCTATATTGTCAATATCAAAAGAGAGTATTGACTTAGGTTTAAACAATCTAGTGTAACACAAAGTTACTAGTTTACAAAAGAAAATCAATAAATTTTTTTTAACTCAATAGTCAATATAACAATATGACACAACATAATTAAGTTCAAATTCCTATATACAAATACTTATATGTTACACTGACTTAAATAATAAAGAAATGAAGAAATAAAGTATTATATAGTCCTAAACAAACCTGAAGATTCCATTGCTCAAATTGAAAGCCAATTGTTTGTAGCAAATTTCTATGATGAGCTAATCCAACATTTATGGTAGTCTTCAACTTTGTAAGTCTTCAAGATACTTGGAAATTGGAAAAATTAAAAATCATGATTCAAAATATTATTTTGTTAACTGTTGCAAAACTAAGCAACATAGTAATAAAAACACCAAACATGAAGCACTAATCTTGGTTTGCATTGAGGGAGTTTAAATTGAAGAATTGAATATGATAATACATAGGTTTTCTTTGATTATTTTTATTCATTAATTGGGTTTGGTTCACAAAGATGCATTAAATCTTCAGTTGAGTTTGGATTTGAATTACTTATAAGAAAAAGTATAATTTCAAATATACTATAAGATGATATAATAACTTTCATTCATAAATCTAATATATTAAGTAGTGGTCTAACCTTTAGTCAAACAAATTAGACTAGATTCATTCCTAAATACCTCATGGTTGTTTTTCAGTCCAAACATAATATAAAGGAAAACTATAAGTGTACTTTTTGTCACCATATGATATTGTTTACTTAGATCTTCAGTGAATGAGTATCAGTTTGCACCAAAGGTTTCACAAATTTTGAGCATTTTTTTCTTCAGTCTTTCTCCAGAAAAAAAACAACAAATACATTTTTCTCAACTTGTAAATTGATATAATAATAATATTTTCAAATAAATGAGTCTATCTAACTTTATAACCGAAAATATAACAAGGCAACTTTCATGTATTAACCTTCTCTCTAGACATGGGTTCAACAATAGGACTTTCAACCACAAATTGCTTTAGAAACACATTACCCCTGGTTGCTTATAAAGGAATTGATTTTTCTCTAAGTACAAGGCCACTAACAAAATTAAGCTTAACTTGCTTTGACATATTTGTTATCATTTCCTATACAAGTTGACTTCCCCAACGTCGCTTTTCAAGAAAATAATAAAATTTTACCTACTATGGAACATAAGAAAAAAGAGAAAGGCAGTATTTGCTTAAGAAAAAATGGACTATCAATGGATCTTTCAACAGTGTTATGCATTTCAAGTTCTCTTTACTGAACCTAGCACTTCTTTGAGTTAAAGAGAAAAGTTTACTAGCCTGAAATGAGACAGAAAAATATTGCACTCAATTTCACACATCAATGGCTTTTTACAAACTACAATAATATTAATGTTTGTATTCCATCATCATAATACAAGTCTTTAATTTCTCAAAGGCTCAACAGTAAAACAAGCCATACATACTTTATACAAAACAAGCTTGTAATCTAGTAGTTTATTATATGTATTCTCTAAGTTTTCATTATTTGAGCTTATGTCTTTTAGCTTAGATTCAAGTTCACCAAGTTTCACCTAGTCATAACAAGAATGAAGTCACTTTTCCACATGCAATAGGACAACTTTTAGACCAACAAAATACAGCCTCGGTATTCATTATACCTCAAACTTATCTAAATCAATATCCTGGCTTCTTGCATACCTTGTTAATGGCAAGAACCTAGTCTTTGTCATGTGTTCCTTAAATAAAATGTTAGCCAAATGGTACAACAGTGAATATAGCCTCCTAAAGCCAAAATATTAAAGAAAGGACATTATGAGGTAGACCTCTCTACAATTGATAACTACTAAGATATTGAAAAGAAACTAATTATAGAGAAGTATTTGCATAAATTCATATTATTTTAGTTTGTCCCCATGTTATTCTTTGAAAAAAGGTGCATAGTAAACTATCAATTTAAATCTTATAGAGAAACACAAAAATGCTGTTGGAGTTGTCCTGCTATAGGCATGGCAAAGCCCTAATAGGAATCGAAAGTGCTAAAGCTCTAACACTAATAATACCAATCTTCAATGTAACTGACAACACCAATAATAAGAAGAAGAAGGAAACATACATGTTTAATTTGGAATCTGATGAGTGCCTTCTCTTGATCTTAATATGCTTTCTAGTAATCTTCATTCCATGACATATTAGCCATTTGTACACTAGTTTTAGGAGATCGATATAGAAAATGACCACATGTCTCAAGAAGATTGTAAGCAATGTTAATGTTATAGCGAGTGAAATCATCTAAACAAGCCTGTTATAAAGAAAAACATTAACCTGTATGTAAACTAACTATAAATGAAAGTCATTTTAGATCTTGACAAACAAAATGAATTTCATTTTCTAATTGAAAAAAAAAAAAATCAAGCATCAGTAGTTTGATATTGAGGTTAATCAAAGAAGAAAAAATGGCCACCTCATAAGAACTGAAAGGCTAAAATAAAAGACAACATTGACACAACGAAGACAAAGACATAGATATGAAAAAAAAAAAAAAGGAAATAGAAAATGGTGTAAAATGATTAATGTAACCATCTTTAGATAGTTACAATCATGTCTCAATGTAGTTCAACACATAATTGAAAATGTTAGTATTTCACAATATACATAAAATATGCAAATCAATAATCTCATAGACTTTATTTTCAAACAACTAAAGATAAGACAGTTGGTGCAATTATAAACTTACAAAGTTCTCCCAAAAATCTAATATTCCTGATCTTTGTTTCAATGTTCATTTGATTCTACAAAAAAGAATAATAAAATTCAAGGGATTCACATAAGCAATTACACTTAGGAAGGGGCACAAGTCTTTCAGATCTTAAATCCCATAAAATATTAAAAAAAATATGATAATTCATATTAAAAAAAATGAGATCCAAACGTCCACCATATCTTAGTTGCCATTGTAATACCTCCAACCATAAATTCAAAAAAATGAATTGGCACAGGAACATTGAAATGTTATAACAATGTAATAACCCATAAAAATCTAACTTCAGTTGTTCAATTCTAAAGCATAAAAAAGAACCCTAAAATGAAAGCAATAATGTAGACAGAGAGAGAGAGAGAGAGAATGAACCTCATATAATCTCATACATTTCATGGCAAACTAGGGTAAGGAATAAGAATCACATGGATTAAAATAATCAAAGTTAACAAGCCATACAGTTTGTCATAAATTCAAAATACACACTCAAAGACACAGATGCTAGCAAGCATTATAGCCTATATTATTGAACTTAGGCCAATGATCTTTTCTTCTGCATGGTTTTCCATATAAAATGTTGAGAAGAAGAACCTTTTTTGCAATTCAGGCTTGATGATATACTTGTTTAAACAATAATGAGAATGGCAATTTATATGATTTAATAGAAAAAACATATTTGAGAAGGTGTCTTACCATAACGCTATAAGGACGACTTCTTTTATGACAAGTAACCTCAGCTCCAACATTAAAGCACTAAATGCAAAGGTCAAAAGTTGGACACACTGCACACTTAATATGGACCATTCTAGAGATATCTTTTTTGCAATAGTTATAGTGATATAGTGTTGCTTTTCCTTCACTCATTTCTTGACATACTGCATTACATGAGACAAGAGTTAAGAATACTAGTATAGGCATGCACATCTGTATCATGCATGCATTAACACATTAATAAAATGGGTTTACAAGCTAACAAAAGTACAATTGTGAATACAGTCTGTGTGCTCTTTACATTGGAAACTGTCCTTTTTCTCTTTGATCTATCCTAGAAAAAAGAAAAGAGAAATTTCGAGTAAGTTAATAAAGAGCATAAAACAAAGCAAGGCATGAAGGCAAATATAATCAATGATGAAAAATCAAAACAACCATAAAAAAGCTACCCAATAAAACTTCAAAATCAATTACGTTTCTAAAATATCATATGATTATTGCTACATGAATTCTTATGGCAAGAATTAAAGCTTATTTGGCATTGCTATTGCAAAAAGCTGTAATTTTTTTAGTCAAAGTTATAATACTTCTAAGCTTTAAGATATTTTTAGCTATTGACAAAATTTTTATAGTTACCTTTTCAAGCTAATCCAATTATTATTTGCAAAAGTTCCAAATTTAATCTTTTTTCAAAACTAACTAACTAACTAACTATATATATATATATATATACACACACACAGACGCACACACTTTATATTTGTCCAGGTGAGAAGAAGCTCAATCAACCACAAATGTTCTTCTTTACATTTATAAGTTCAAACTTAAGATAGAAGCAACCAAAATAAAACTTTTTGCCTTAGATGTATTTAGAAGACTACAACATATATAAGACATAATTAGCCAACATTATGAAATTCTAGAGAACACATCTAAATTTTGAACAATAAAAATACTAAATATTTCAAAATCCAAAACTATGACACCGACTAATCTAATTTATAGAAAACATTAAAATTAAAACTCATATAATTCATAATTAGCCAACATTGACCAAACCTCGCTTCCACCTCTTGAAGGAGCCTCGATTGAACCAACAAAACCTCACTTACACCTCGCTCGAACTAATAGGACTAACATAAGCAAACAAGACCTTGCTCACACCAATAGATCGAAGAAGAAACAACCGAAGAACTCGAAACAATAACTCCTCAATTTAGGGAATTAGGGGATTTTAGGAATTAGAGGAATTTTTGTTCCTCAATTAAGGGATTTAGAGATTTGGGGGATTGGTAGAAATTAGAGATTTTGAGATTTAAGGAATTTAGGAATTTGGAGACTTGAGGGTTTGTTTGATTTAGAAGAAGACTAGATTCATATTTAGCGAATAGTGATCATATGATTTGTGGTTGCTATTCACTACATAAAATGGCAGTATGACTTAATTGAACTGACCACATGATATATGGTGGTTATTTGTAATGAAATTCATTATAGATAGCGATCAAATGTATGTGGTCACTATCCATAATGAATTTCATTACAGATAGTGACCATATATCATATGGTCGTTATTTATAATGAAATTCATTATAAATAACAATCATATGATATGTAGTTACTAAATATAATAAAATTCATTATAAATAGAGATCACATATCATATGATCGCTAATTATAATAAATTTTATTACCAAATAGCAACCATATACAATGGACACCATTTAGATAACATAAATTGTGATTTGTAAATAGTTGTTATACTTGGTGCCACCTCGTGACACCAAATATAGTGATCACATCTTAGTTATCCTAATTTAGCTACCACTTTTGTGGTCTTAAAGTTATAGCTAAATGATCCACCTTTTGTGGTCGCTATTTGACTAATTTATGGTCACTATTTGATCACAAGATGGTAGCTAATTTTATTTCCATTCCATTTAACTCTAAATGATAGTAGATTGATCACTAAATAGTAACTAAATAGTGACCACATTCATGTGGTAGATAAATGTGGTCTTTAAATCAATATTTTTTTTGTTGTGATATTTGCATAACTTAGAGTGCCCAACCTCTTTTATAAGTCATATATAACTCCTGAACTTGATCTCTAATGGAGTGAGAGGTTAGGCCTTTTAGTAAACCTATTAGGATCAGAATCTATCCTCGCCTAGAATTTTATTCCCACCAAATACTCCACTCATGTATTTGGGATATTATCAAAGTATTATCATTTAAGGTCTCTTGTTGACCACTTGATGCTTACAATAGGCACTACCATTTGAGAAGCCTAAATCTTGGGTTCTTTGATGATCCTCCCATATGTCATTATCTAAAGTTATACTGAAGTATGAACCTGCACCCTCTTGATCCCCTGATAATCAATAAAAGGTTAGGAGTCACAAGTAAAATTTCATTTATTCAAGCAAATGTCAAGGTGCTCATACAACCTTTTAGTATTTCACTAAAAAATGTAATGATCTTAAGCATAAAACAAATGGATTAATCACTTAGGGGTCTTACAAGAGGTATTGTTTTGCTTATTTCAGTGTTTAGAGGTCTATTTTTTACAACATTTTGTTATGTCAAAATGGCTCTTTCAAGTCCTCTCCTAAGTGGAGATACTTTTATTTACAGAGAATTTTTAAGGTTTTGAGTTGTCTTTTTAGAGGTATCTCATATACTATACAAAAAGAGTGAGACAAAATAGATAAGGAACAAAAAAATCATTTTAGAATTCTATGTTAATAAAGTTTTCTGCATAGATAACTAATTGACTATGTAGCAAACCCATTTATATTTACATAACTCGTTCGCATTTGTGCAGCTAACTTAGGCTAGGTTTCCTCAAATTCCCTCTAAGATTCAAACTTTGTTGGCTTCAGGGCTTGGTTTATTATTTTTTTGGGCTTCTTACTATTGAAGCTTTGACCTTTCCATTCTTTGAGCATTAAATTTGTTTTTAAGTTTCATCATTAGGCTTTGTAACTTGGGTCTCAAAATTTGGTGTCTACAATGTCCAAATGACATAGAGATAAGACTAGTTTTAAGTATGAACAAAGCATAAAGAGAGCTTAAACTTCAAACATTATTGCATTAATAATGGATCAAGATGAGATCATAGAAATATATGTTTTGATCGAAGGTGAACAATCCTACAATTAACCTTATCTATCTTAGTATGTTAGGTGGAAGTCATGGTTGTTAAAATTGGATTTTAACTCAAATGATTTTACAAATCAAAATCTCTCAAACAAGTCAAAATGTGTACAAAATCAATTCTTATGTAAAATCAAAGTAAATTTGCATTTAAACTCATTAAGCTCAATCAAATCATGATTTTCTACTTGAGTTTAATGAATTCACTCAACTAATTTTCCCATTTTTTAACTTAAAAAAAATTCTTCAATAAAGTTGTACTGTACTGCAAGGCTCCGCCCCTGCACCCTCGACTACTTATTGACCCTTTTAACTACTCATGATGCTCGCTTCTCTAAACCCCACGATCTTCCCATTTACTAGAACTTTGTGTGTAAATTGTCTTCGATTATGAGTAATTATTTGACACATTTCATGTAGTTTTTGTTTGTATATTTTGTATTGTTTACTTAAATGTGTGATAGACTTGAATTAATTTCTTTTATGTATTTTAATATTCTAATATGGGAAATAAACTTGAATCTTTTTTATAAATATGTTCTCTTATGATCTTTTTAATACAGTTTTGTGTGTATTAAATTTGTAAATATCTTATTTATATTTTATATATTTAGGATTCAATTTGTATAAGAACCTATTTATATTTTGATATATGTATAGTTAGATTTTAAAGCGTATTTTGTCATAAAATCTTACAATTTTATGATACAAGTTTATGGGTCATTTATCAATTCTTGGTTGAAAAAGTGAGTTTGACAACCTTGGTGGAAGTTTTATTATCAAATTTTAAAGTAGAGTGTGGACTTAATTTACATACCTAATGTGTTGAAATATTATCTATGCAATATTTGAATTTATGACAAAGACATGCACTCCATGAAAAAAGGTGAATAATATTGTCACGTGTTTCATATTACATATGCATTGTTCAATCAAAAAGAGAAATGAAAGAATTAATCTATGCTTCTTAGTTATGTGAGATCTATGAGGTCATAAAGATCCAACTTAGTACCCTTACTACTTTTTTCTATTTCTTAAAATTTCAAGTTAATATTTACTATCTTAGAATATTGTTAGTAACCATGAACAATTCAGTTTAACAAGACATATCAAAAAATGAGTTTAAAATTGAAATGGAGATATTCGAGAAAAAGGGACTTTTATGTATGTCACACACACACACACATATAATCCAACAAAATCTATTAATATTATACAATTAATAAGCAAATTTAGGATATAAAAAAAATGGATGATTTACCATAGTGATTTCACTTATGACTAATAGTACAAATTCAATTTGATTGTGAATGGTTTCCATGCTATAATAAATAAATACTGTTTATATATATATATATATATATATATATATATATATATATATATATATATA